>CAKAOJ020002658.1:0-24298 GCA_916701645.2 Sebastolobus alascanus | reverse complement strand
ACGCCAAATTTATGAAATTTCACCCCGGCCAATTCTATGACACCCAACATTCTATGATGCCACAGCTTCTATGCACCCACATCCTAATGATCACGCCCAACATTCTACTGATACACGCCCACATCTCTACTGGCCATGCCCACAGCCTACTCGGCCACACCCACATTCTACTGATCACGCCAACATTCTACTGCCCATCCGCCAACATACTACTGACCATGCCCACATCCTACTGGCCACACGCCAACATTCTACTGATCACGCCAACATTTCTACACGCCACATACTGCCGCCAACATCCTACTGATCCACGCCCACATTCCTACTGATCACGCCCACATTCTATGATCACGCCCACATTCTACTGTACAAGCCCACATGCTACTGAACACGCCAACATTCTACTGATCACGCCAACATTCTACTGATCACGCCAACATTCTACTGATCACGCCCACATTCTACTGATCACGCCAACATTCTACTGATCACGCCAACATTCTAGGGCCCATGCCACAGCTACGGGCCCACACCCACATTCTATGATCACGCCAACATTCTACCCTGGCATGCCACAGCTATGGCCACCACTTTCTATGATCGCAACATTTACTGATCACGCCAATTTATGGCCATGCCACAGCTATGGCACACCCAATTTACTGATCACGCCAACATTCTATGATCACGCCAATTCTACTGACAGCCACATTTTTTCTACTGATCACGCAACATTCTACTGATCACGCCAACATTCTATGGCCATGCCACAGCTACTGGCCACCAATCTACTGATCACGCAACATTTACTGATCACGCCAACATTTATGGCCATGCCACAGCCTACTGGCCACCCACATTCTATGATCACGCCAACATTCTATGATCACGCAACATTCTATGCATGCCACAGCTATGGCACCACATTCTACTGATCACGCCAACATTCTACTGATCACGCAACATTTACTGGCCCCATCCACAGCCTACTGGCACACCACATTCTACTGATCACGCCAACATTCTACTGATCACGCCCAACATTCTACTGGCCATACCCCACAGCCTACTGGCCACACCCACATTTACTGATCACGCCAACATTCTACTGATCACGCACATTCTACTGGCATTGCCACAAGCCTACTGGCCCACACCCACATTCTACTGATCACGCCAACATTCTACTGCTCACGCCCACATCCTACTGATACACTCCAAACATTCCTACTGATCACGCCCCCACATTTACTGCATCCGCCCACATTCTACTGATCACGCCAACATTCTACTGAACAAACCCACATACTACTGATCACGCCCACATTCTACTGATCACGCCAACATTCTACTGGCCATGCCCACAGACTACTGACCATGCCCACATCCTACTGATCACGCCAACATTCTACTGATCACGCCAACATTCTACTGGGCATGCCCACAGCCTACTGGGCCACGCCACATCCTACTGATCACGCCAACATTCTATGATCACGCCAACATTCTACTGATCACGCCCACATTCTACTGATCACGCCAACATTCTACTGATCACGCCAACATTCTACTGGCCATGCCCACAGCCTACTGGCCACACCCACATTCTACTGATCACGCCAACATTCTACTGATCACGCCAACATTCTACTGGCCATGCCCACAGCCTACTGGCCACACCCACATTCTACTGATCACGCCAACATTCTACTGATCACGCCAACATTCTACTGGCCATGCCCACAGCCTACTGGCCACACCCACATTCTACTGATCACGCCAACATTCTACTGGCCATGCCCACAGCCTACTGGCCACACCCACATCCTACTGATCACGCCAACATTCTACTGATCACGCCAACATTCTACTGATCACGCCAACATTCTACTGATCAAACCCACATTCTACTGATCACGCCAACATTCTACTGATCACGCCAACATTCTACTGGCCATGCCCACAGCCTACTGGCCACACCCACATTCTACTGATCACGCCAACATTCTACTGATCACGCCAACATTCTACTGGCCATGCCCACAGCCTACTGGCCACACCCACATTCTACTGATCACGCCAACATTCTACTGATCACGCCAAACATTCTACTGGCATGCACACAAGCCTACTGGCCACACCCACATTCTACTGATCACGCCAACATTCTACTGATCACGCCAACATTCTACTGGCCATACCCACAGCCTACTGGCCACACCCACATTCTATGATCACGCCAACATTCTACTGATCACGCCAACATTCTACTGGCCATGCCCACAGCCTACTGGCAACTCCCACCTTCTACTGATCACGCCAACATTCTACTGATCACGCCCAACATTTACTGGCCATACCCACAGCCTACTGGCACACCCCATTCTACTGATCACGCAACATTCTACTGATCACGCCAAACATTCTACTGGCCATGCCCACAGCCTTCTGGCCACCCCACATTCTACTGATCACGCCAACATTCTACTGATCACGCCAACATTCTTCTGGCCATACCCACAGCCTACTGGCCACACCCACCTTCTACTGATCACGCCAACATTCTACTGATCACGCCAACATTCTACTGGCCATGCCCACAGCCTACTGGCCACACCCCACATTCTACTGATCACGCCACATTCTATGATCACGCAACATTCTATGGCATGCCACAGCTACTGGCCACCACATTCTACTGATCACGCCACATTCTATGATCACGCCACATTTATGATCGCCACATTCTATGCACGCACATTCTACTGATCACGCACTTTACTGATCACGCCACATTCTACTGGCCACCCACATTCTACTGATCACGCCAACATTCTACTGATCACGCACATTCTATGATCACGCAACATTCTATGGCATGCCACCTATGGCCACCCACATTCTACTGATCACGCCACATTTATGATCACGCAAATTCTATGGCCATACCACAGCTATGGCACACCACATTTACTGATCACGCCAACATTCTACTGATCACGCCAACATTCTACTGGCCATGCCACAGCTACTGCCAACACACATTCTATGATCACGCCAACATTCTACTGATGCCACGCCACCACATTTGACTTCACTGATCACGCCAACATTCTACTGATCACACACCACATTTACTGATCACGCCAACATTTATGATCACGCCACATTTATGGCATGCCACAGCCTACTGGCCACACCACATTCTATGATCACGCCAACATTCTATGATCACGCAACATTCTATGGCCATGCCCACAGCCTATGACACCACATTCTACTGATCACGCCAACATTCTACTGATCACGCCAACATTCTACTGGCCATGCCCACAGCCTACTGGCACACCACATTCTACTGATCACGCCAACATTCTATGATCACGCCACATTCTATGATCATGCCACATTCTACTGCACCACGACACAACATTCTATGATCACGCCAACATTCTACTGGCATGCCCACAGCTATGGCCACACCCATCTACTGATCACGCAACATTCTACTGATCACGCCACATTCTATGGCCATACCACAGCCTACTGGCACACATTTATGATCCCCACATTCTATGATCACGCCACATTCTATGATCACGCCAACATTCTACTGATCACGCCCACATTCTACTGATCACGCCAACATTCTACTGATCACGCCAACATTCTACTGGCCATGCCCACAGCCTACTGGCCACACCCACATTCTACTGATCACGCCAACATTCTACTGATCACGCCAACATTCTACTGGCCATGCCCACAGCCTACTGGCCACACCCACATTCTACTGATCACGCCAACATTCTACTGATCACGCCAACATTCTACTGATCACGCCAACATTCTACTGATCACACCCACATTCTACTGATCACGCCAACATTCTACTGATCACGCCAACATTCTACTGGCCATGCCCACAGCCTACTGGCCACACCCACATCCTACTGATCACGCCAACATTCTACTGATCACGCCCACATTCTACTGGCCATGCCCACAGCCTACTGGCCACACCCACATTCTACTGATCACGCCAACATTCTACTGATCACGCCAACATTCTACTGATCACGCCAACATTCTACTGGCCATGCCCACAGCCTACTGACCATGCCCACATCCTACTGATCACGCCAACATTCTACTGATCACGCCAACATTCTACTGGCCATGCCCACAGCCTACTGGCCACACCCACATTCTACTGATCACGCCAACATTCTACTGATCACGCCAACATTCTACTGGCCATGCCCACAGCCTACTGGCCACACCCACATTCTACTGATCACGCCAACATTCTACTGATCACGCCAACATTCTACTGGCCATGCCCACAGCCTACTGGCCACACCCACATTCTACTGATCACGCCAACATTCTACTGATCACGCCAACATTCTACTGGCCATACCCACAGCCTACTGGCCACACCCACATTCTACTGATCACGCCAACATTCTACTGATCACGCCAACATTCTACTGGCCATGCCCACAGCCTACTGGCCACACCCACATTCTACTGATCACGCCAACATTCTACTGATCACGCCAACATTCTACTGGCCATGCCCACAGCCTACTGGCCACACCCACATTCTACTGATCACGCCAACATTCTACTGATCACGCCAACATTCTACTGATCACTCCAACATTCTACTGATCACGCCAACATTCTACTGATCACGCCAACATTTACTGGCCATGCCCACAGCCTACTGGCCACACCCACATTTACTGATCACGCCAAATTCTACTGATCACGCCAACATTCTACGGATCCACGCCTACTGACACACCCCACATTCTACTGATCACGCCAAATTCTAGGGATCACCCCAAACACTACGGGCCACGCCACATTCTATGATCACGCCACATTCTATGATCACGCCAACATTCTACTGGCCATGCCACACCCTTTTATGGCCACCCACATTCTATGATCACGCAACATTCTACTGATCACGCCAACATTCTATGGCCATGCCACAGCCTACGGGCCCACACCCATTCTATGATCACGCCAACATTCTACTGATCACGCCAAATTCTATGGCCCCCACCTAGGGAAACCACATTCTACGGGCCCCCAACTACTGACCCCCTTTTTGGATAAAACCCCAAAATTTTTTTTACTGAACCCCACACTATGCACCCCCAAATTTAGGAACCCACACCTATGATACCCCAAATTTATGATCCCAACCCATTCTACTGCCCCCAAAATTTTAATCCCCAACCTACTGCCCCCCAATTCTATGATCACGAAATTCTAGGGAAAACCCCACCCAACCCTATCACCCCAAATTTATGATCAGCCACATTTATGATCACGCCAACTTTTGGCCCCCAACCCTACTGGCACCCCATTTATGATCACGCCACATTCTATGATCACCCCAAACATTATGGCTCCCAGCCCGGGCCCACCCAATTCTACTGATCCCCCAACATTCTACTGCACCCCAAAAATTTCTATGCCACCCCAAAACTTTTAACCCCCAAAATTTATGATCCCCCTTTTTCCCAAAAGCTAGGGCCCAACATTTACTGATCAGCCAACATTTACTGACACCCAAATTCTATGATCACCCCAAATTTATGATCACCCATTCTTAACCAGGCCCCCCTTTTTCCCCCCCCCCTTTTTCCCATCCACACCCACCACCCCATTTTAACCAACATTCTAGGGCCATCCCCAAGCTACTGGCCCCCCCCCAAAAAATTTTGCCCCCCAAACCCCTTTAGATCCCCAAATTCTACTGATCACCCCAAAATTCTATATCAGCCCTTTTTAATCCCCCAAATTCTAGGGCCACCCCAACTAGGCCACCCCTTTTTTCCACGCAACTTTTAAAACCCCAATTTAGGGGCCCCCCTACGGGCCCCCAACATTTTTCCCCAAATTTCTATCCCCAAACTTCCCCACAAGGCCCACATTTATGTCACCCCAAATTTATGCAGCCACACTAGGCCCCACCCCTCACACCCATTTTAATCACCCCAACATTCTATGATCCCCCAATTCTACTCCCATGCCCACATAGGGCCCCCCACAAACCCAAAATAAAAACATTTTTGGGAACCCACATAGGCCCCCCATTTAAACCCCCCTTCCCAAAAATTTTTCGCCCCTTTTTGCCCCCCACACTTTTAGCCAACATTCTAGGGGCCCCAACCAACACCCCACCCAACAAAAATTTTGCCCCCCCTTTGCCCCCCTTTTTCCACCAACTTCTAGGGCCAGCCCACCTAGCCACATCTATGATCCCCCAATTTTTAAAAATTTAAAACCCAAAAGGGCCCCCAAATTTATGACACCCATTTTTCCCAAAACATTGCCCCGGCCCCCACCTAGGGCACCCACCAAAAAATTTTTAAACGAAATTTATGATCACGCAACATTTACTCCCCCAAAAAAGGGCCACCCACATTTATGATCACGCCAACATTTATGCACCCCAAACACTACGGGCCCACACACCTAGGGCCCCCACATTCTATGACCCCCATTTACGGGCCCATCCCCAAACCGGCCCCCCCAAAAACCCCCAAACACCCACTTTTAAAACTGCAGAAATTTTACCCCCCAATTTAAACCCCAAAATTTATGATCCCAAAATTTACTGCACCCCAAACTATGCACGCCAAATTTATGATCACGAAAATTTTTTCCCCCAAAAACCCACCAATTTATGCCCCCCTTTTTTTCCCCAACTTTCACCCCCCCAAAAACCCCCCCTTTCTTGATCCCCTTTTTTCCCCACATTCTATGAAAACCCACACTACTGACACCCACATTTATGATCAGCAAATTTTTTTTCCCAACCTAGGGCCCCCACATTCTATGATCCCCCAAAATTTTGCAGCCAACTTCTCCCCCCATGCCCAGCCTTTTTTCCCCCACATTTATGATCACGCAAATTCTATGCCGCCCAAAAGGGCCACCCCCCAATTTTTAAAATTTTTACTGATCACGCAACTTTTATGATCACCCCAAAATTTTTTTTCCCCCCAAATTTACTGATCCCCAAAATTTTTTCCCCCAACCCAACAAAACCCTTTTTCCAAACCCATTTAAAAAAATAACCCCAAATTTATGCACCCCCATTTTTTTGGGCACCCCAATTTAGCACCCCCAATTCAAAATTCTATGATCACCCCCCCACTTGATCAGCACTTTTATGATACGCAACATTCTATGATCACCCCAAACATTTACTCCATCCCCAAGCTACTGGAAACCCAAATTCTATGATACCAAATTCTATATCACCCCAACATTTAGGCCCATCCACAGCTTGGCCCCCCAATCTCTGATCACGCCAACATTCTATGATCCGCCAACATTTACTGAAGCCACATTTACTGACACGCCACATTCATGACACCAACATTCTAGGGCCCCAGGGGCCCCAAAAATTTTTCCCCACATTTATGACCCAAAAACCCCAAAACCCCCCTTTAACACAACATTTATGGCCACACCCTATGCCCCACATCTACTGATCACCCCAACATTTATGATCAGCCAAATTTACTGCCCCCCCTACGGGCCCCCCCTTCTATGATCACCCCAACATTCTATGATCCGCCCACTTTCTACTGCAGCCCACAACACCCAAAAATTTATGCACCCCAAAATTTTACCCCCACTTTCCCACCCATTTATGATCACCCAAATTTACTGATCACGAAATTCTAGGATCCACACCTTTCCCCCCAATTCCCCTTTTAAACACCCAATAAAAAAATTTTTCCCCCCTTTTTAACACCCCTTTTTAACCCCCAACCCCCCCAAAATTTTTAGGGCCACCCAAACCGGCCACCCACATTTACTGATCACCCCAAAATTTTTATGCACCCCAAACACTACTGGCCATGCCCACACCTATGCCCCCCCTTTTTTCCAAATTCTTGAAAAAAACCCCCTTTCACGCACCCACACCCCCCCTTTTCCCCCCTTTTTAAAAAATTTTAAACCCCCATACCCACATTCTACTGATACCCAAATTTCTATGACACCCCAAACATTCTAGGGCCAGCCACACTTGACACCACATTTACTGCCCCAAATTTATGCACCCCACTTTCTATGCAGAAAAATTTTGCACCCCACATTTATGATCACCCCAACATTTTTAAAAAACCCCACCACCCCACGCCACATTTATCCCCCAAATTTCCCCCACATTCTAGGGCCCCAATTCTATGATCACCCCAAACATTTATGCAGCAACACTATGGCCACCACATAGGGCACCCACATTTTATGATCACCCCAACATTTACTGATCCCACTTTTTAAAACTTTTCCCATCCCCAAATTTGAAAAATTTTTTCCCCAAATTTTGAAAACCCACCCCCCCCTTTTAAAAAATTTACGCCCCCCTTTTTACGCCAAAAATGGGCCACAATTTTCCCACCATTCCCCAACTTTCCCCCACAGGATGACACCACCCCCCACAATTCCCCCTTTCACCCCCCCCCCCCCCCTTTTTTTCCCAAAAACCCCCAACACCCAAAATCCCCGCCCCCGGGCCCAAACCAAAATTAAATTTTTTCCCCCCAATTCAAACCCAACTTTTCTGGCCATGCCACAGCTAGGCCACCCACATTTATGATCACGCCAACATTCTATGATCACCCCCAAATTTTTTAAAAATTTTAACCCCAAAATTTTCCCCCACCCAACCCCCCAAACACAAAAAAATTTTGCACCCATTTCCCCAAAATTTTTGGCCCCCACACTATGACCCCAAAAAAAAAAAAAAAAAAAAAAAAAAAAAAAAAAAAAAAAAAAAAAAAAAAAAAAAAAAAAAAAAAAAAAAAAAAAAAAAAAAAAAAAAAAAAAAAAAAAAAAAAAAAAAAAAAAAAAAAAAAAAAAAAAAAAAAAAAAAAAAAAAAAAAAAAAAAAAAAAAAAAAAAAAAAAAAAAAAAAAAAAAAAAAAAAAAAAAAAAAAAAAAAAAAAAAAAAAAAAAAAAAAAAAAAAAAAAAAAAAAAAAAAAAAAAAAAAAAAAAAAAAAAAAAAAAAAAAAAAAAAAAAAAAAAAAAAAAAAAAAAAAAAAAAAAAAAAAAAAAAAAAAAAAAAAAAAAAAAAAAAAAAAAAAAAAAAAAAAAAAAAAAAAAAAAAAAAAAAAAAAAAAAAAAAAAAAAAAAAAAAAAAAAAAAAAAAAAAAAAAAAAAAAAAAAAAAAAAAAAAAAAAAAAAAAAACCCCCCCCCCCCCCCCCCCCCCCCCCCCCCCCCCCCCCCCCCCCCCCCCCCCCCCCCCCCCCCCCCCCCCCCCCCCCCCCCCCCCCCCCCCCCCCCCCCCCCCCCCCCCCCCCCCCCCCCCCCCCCCCCCCCCCCCCCCCCCCCCCCCCCCCCCCCCCCCCCCCCCCCCCCCCCCCCCCCCCCCCCCCCCCCCCCCCCCCCCCCCCCCCCCCCCCCCCCCCCCCCCCCCCCCCCCCCCCCCCCCCCCCCCCCCCCCCCCCCCCCCCCCCCCCCCCCCCCCCCCCCCCCCCCCCCCCCCCCCCCCCCCCCCCCCCCCCCCCCCCCCCCCCCCCCCCCCCCCCCCCCCCCCCCCCCCCCCCCCCCCCCCCCCCCCCCCCCCCCCCCCCCCCCCCCCCCCCCCCCCCCCCCCCCCCCCCCCCCCCCCCCCCCCCCCCCCCCCCCCCCCCCCCCCCCCCCCCCCCCCCCCCCCCCCCCCCCCCCCCCCCCCCCCCCCCCCCCCCCCCCCCCCCCCCCCCACCATTTACTGCCCCAATTTATATCACCCCAACATTCTAGGGCCCCAAAATTTCGGGCCCCCACATTTATGCACCCAAATTTATGATCACCCCTTTTTTTTCCACCCCAAACATTTACGGGCACCCATTTAGGGCACCCCATTTTGCAGCCAATTCCCCCCAAACAAACCCCCCCTTTTTCCCCCACATTTTCCCCCCCAAACATTCTAATCACGCCTTTTGACACCACATTATGCCCCCAAACATTCCCCCCCAACACCCCCATTTTTTGCCAAATTTTAATCCCCACATTTTGATCACCCCAAAATTTTTTCCCACCCCACACCTGCAGCCACATTTCCCCCCAAAATTTATGCACCCAACATTCTACACCCCAAAATTTCTGAAGCAACTTTCCTCCCCGAAAATATGCCACCCACATTTATGCCGCCAAATTTATGCACCCCATTTATCACGAAAATTTTGATCACCCTTTTGGCACCCCTTTTTAAAACCCCAAAAATTTTCCGGAAACCCCCCCATCCACATTTACTGCCCCCACATTCTAGCACCCCAAATTTTCAAACCCAAAATCCAACTTTTGCACCACATTTACTGCACCCAACTTTTAAACCGCCATTTCCGATCCCCAAATTCTATGCACCCAAACTATGCACCCCAATTTTTAACACCCTTTTTATGATCACCCCAAATTTAGGGCCACCCACTACGGGCCCCCAACTTTTAATCAGCAACATTCTATGATCACGCCAACATTTAGGCCCAAATTTGGACACCATTTATGATCACGCAACATTTTGATCCCCCCAAATGCCAACCTGGCCCCCCAAATTTACTGATCACCCCAAAATTTACTGCACCCCAATTTAGGGCCAAACCCAACCTATGGCCCCCACATTCTATGATCACGCCACATTTATGATCACCCCAAAATTTTCACCCACACCCTACGGGCCCCCCAATTTATGATCCCCCAAAATTTTTAATAGCCAATTTTTCCCCCAAATTTTAACCCTTTTTAAACCCCAAATTCTATGATCACCCCAAATTTCCCCCAGCCCCCAACTTTTTAACAAAAAAAAAAATTTTTCCACCCCGGGGCCCCCCCAAAATTTAGCACCCAATTCCAAAAATTTTTTAGCCAAACACGGGCCCACCCACACAAACCCTTTTTAACAAATTCCCCATCCCCACCCCATTGGCCCCCACATTCACCAACATTTATGATCACGCCCATTTATGTCCCCCAATTCAACCCCTTTTTTTCCACCCCAAATTTAGGGCCCACACCTCTGAACCCACATTTATGCACCAACATTTATGCCCCCAAATTCATGATCACGCCACATTTTTTAACCCCCATTTATGATCCCAATTTTTCCCAAACCTTTATCCAAACATCCCCCCCAAAACCCAAACCCCACCCTTTTTCCCCATTTATGCACCATTTAAACCCCAACTTTATGATCCCCCAATTTTTGGGAGCCAACCTAGGCACCCCTTTTTCCCCCCAAATTTATGATCACCCCAAATTTAGGGCCCCCCCCTACGGGACCCATTTATGATCACCCCAACTTTTTTCCCCCCAATTTATGGCCATAACTAGGGCCCCCCCTTTTTTCCCCCCCCCCTTTTTACCCCCAAATGCCCCCTTTTGACAGCCCCTTTCTATGATCCCCATTTATGATCACCCCAACATTCTATGGCCAGCCACCTACGGGCACCCAAATTTACTGATCAGCCAATTCTATGATCAGCCAACATTTATGGCCACCACATATGCCACCAATTCTATGATCACCCCAACATTCTATGATCACCCCAACATTCTATGGCCATCCCACAGCCTATGGCAACCAATTTATGATCACGCCAACATTCTACTGACACCAAACCAGACACCACATTTATGATCACGCAACATTTACTGATCCCCCAACATTCTATGATCACGCCAACATTTATGATCACGCACATTTACGGGCCCATGCCAATACGGGCCACACCCATTCTATGATCACCCCAAATTCTACGGGCCAGCCAACATCTATGGCACCACACTATCCCCAAAACATTTACTGATCCCCCAAAATTCTAGGGCCGCCACACTACGGGCCACCCAATTTATGATCACCCCAACATTTATGGCATGCCACAGCCCCCCCTATACACGCCACATTTACTGATCACCCCACATTTACTGATCACGCCAACATTTATGGATGCCAACTAGCCCCAACATTTATGATCACCCCAAATTTATGGCATGCCCACTAGGGCACAACATTCTATGATCACGCAACATTCTACTGATCCGCCAACATTCTACGGGCACCACACTACTGCACCAATTCTACTGATCACGCCAACATTCTACTGATCCCCCAACATTCTAGGGATGCCAACTCTGCACCCAATTACTGATCACGCAACATTCTACGGGCCAGCCACACTAGGGCCCATCACACACCTAGGGCCACCCACATTCTATGATCACGCAACCTATGCACCATTTCTGCACGCCAACATTCTAGGGCCACCCCACATTATGGCACATTATGCAGCCCATTTATGATCAGCCAACATTCTATGGCATCCCCACTATGCCCCCCCTTTATGATCACGCACATTCTACTGAAGCAATTTATCCCCATTTATGATCCACCTATGGCCACATTCTAGGGCAGCACATTTAGGGCACCCACATTCTATGATCACGCACACTAGGGCCAGCCAATTCTATGATCACGCAAATTCTATGATCACCCAACATTTATGGCATGCCACCTACTGGCACACCCAATTCTATGCAGCCAACATTATGCAACATTTACTGATCAGCCACATTTAGGGCACCCACATTCTATGATCACGCCACATTCTACTGATCACGCCAAATTCTAGGGCAGCCAACTTATGGCCACCCACTACACCAAATTCTATGATCACGCCAATTTATGATCCAAAACTATGATCACAATTCTATGGATCCAACTACTGAACCCAACATTCTATGATCACGCCAACATTTATGATCACGCCACATTCTAGGGCAGCAACACTATGCACCCACATTCTAGGGCACCCACACTAGGGCACCCACATTTACTGAACACCCAACATTATGATCAGAAATTTTACTGATCACGCCACATTCTAGGGCACCAACATTCTATGACCCCAACCCATCTATGATCACGCAACATTTAGGGCAGCCAACATTATGGCCACCCACACCTAGGGACACCACATTTATGATACGCCAACATTTACGGGCCAGCCACACTATGGTTTTACGCACCAAATTCTATGATCACGCAACATTTATGACCCCAATATGCACTAGCCACCACATTCTATGATCACGCCAACATTTATGATCACGCACATTCTACTGGCAGCCACATTTAGGGCACCCAAATTTATGATCACGCAACATTTACTGATCCACACTATGGAAACCTTTTTATGCACCCAAATTCTATGATCACGCCACATTCTATGATCACGCAACATTTTACTGATACACATTTATGATCCCCCAAACATTTATGATCACGCCAACATTTAGGGCCACCCACATACTGACCCACATTTATGATCACGCCAATTCTATGATCACGCAACATTTACTGATCACCACATTCTATGGCCACCACCTATCACCAATTACGATCACGCCTTTCGACACGCCAACATTCTACTGCAGCCAAGCCTATGGCCACCCACATTATGATCACGCCAACATTCTACTGATCACGCCAACATTCTACTGGCCATGCCCACAGCCTACTGGCCACACCCACATTCCTATGATCACGCCAACATTCTACTGATCACGCCAACATTCTACTTGCCATCCGCCAACTCCTACTGACTCACCCCACATTCTATGATCACGCCAACATTCTACTGATCACGCCAACATTTCTGCACGCCAATTCTATCACCCAATTCGATCACGCCACATTCTATGATCACGCCAAATTCTATGATCCCACTGCACCCACATTTTGACACCCAACATCTATGACACCCCAAACATTTATGATCCCAGCCTATAACCCAATTCTATGATCACGCAACTTCTATGCCACGCCACCATTTATCCCAACATTCTACATCACCAACTTTAGGGCATGCCAGATGGCCACACCACATCTACTGATCACGCAACATTCTATGATCACGCCAACATTTACTGACGCAATTCTACCTCATGCCCACTATGCCAGCCACATTACTGTCCACATACTGCAACATTCTACTGATCACGCCCACATTCTATGATCACGCCAACATTCTACTGATCACGCCAACATTCTACTGGCCATGCCCACAGCCTACTGGCCACACCCACATTCTACTGATCACGCCAACATTCTACTGATCACGCCAACATTCTATGGCCATGCCCACAGCTACTGGCCACACCCCACATTCTACTGATCACGCCAACATTCTACTGATCACGCCAACATTTACTGGCCATTGGCACCACATCTATGATCACCACATTACTGATCACGCAACTTCTATGATCACGCAAATTATGCACGCCACATTCTACTGCCACGCCAATTCTACTGATACGCCACATTCTATGATCACGCCAACATTCTATGATCCCACATTTACTGGCCACGCCACATGGCACCACATATGCACGCCAACATTCTATGCACGCCAACATTCTATGGCCAACCCACATTCTATGACCCACATTCTAGTCACGCAAATTCTATGATCACGACAATTCTATGCCATCACATTATGCACGCCAACATTTATGATCACGCCAAATTTATGATCACGCCACATTCTATGCACCACATCTACTGCCACGCCCCACATTCCTACTGATCACGCCAACATTCTACTGATCACGCCCACATTTACTGATCACGCCAACATTCTACTGACCCAACTATGTACGCCAATTCTACTGATCACGCCACATTCTACTGCATGCCACACTATGCACCAATTCTATGCATGCCACACTACTGGCCACCCAATTTATGCCAACATTTATGATCACGCCACATTCTATGATCACGCCAACATCTATGATCACGCCACATTCATCCCACTATGGCACCCACATTCTACTGATCACGCCAACATTCTACTGATCACGCCACATTCTATGGCCCCACATTCTATGGCCACCACATTCTATGATCACGCAACATTTGACACGCCAACTTTACTGATCCACACTATCCCCATTCTACTGATCACGCCAACATTCTATGACACGCCAACATTTATGGCAGCCACAGCTACTGCACACCACATTTCTGCCGCAAATTCTAATCACATTCATGGCCATCCACAGCTACTGGCCCACATTCTATGATCACGCCAACATTTCTATCCCCAAATTTATGGCCAGCCACTACTGGCCACCACTTTATCCGCCAATTTATGATCACGCCAACATTTATGTCACCCAAACCTTGATCACGCAACATTTATGATCACCAACATTTCTATCACGCCAATTCTACGGCCACCACATTTACTGATCACGCCACATTCTATGATCACGCCAACATTCTATGATCACGCCAACATCTATGCACCATTTCTATCACGCCAACATTTACTGATCACACACTATTTGGCACACCTCTTCACCACATTCTATGACCCCCCCCAAATTCTACTGATCACGCCAACATTCTATGACAGCCCACATTCTCCCATCACGCCAACATTCTATGATCACGCCAAATTCTACTGGCCATGCCACAGCTATGCACACATTCTAACCCACATTCTATGATCACCACATTCTACTGCACCACATCTACTGCACCCCATTTATGATCCAACATTTACTGCACCCAACATCTATGGCCATGCCACAGCTATGGCCCACATTCTACTGATCACGCCAACATTCTACTGATCACGCCAATTATGATACACACATGCCACAATTTATGATCACGCACATTCTATGATCACCCAACATTCTATGGCCATCCCACCTATGGCCACACACACTATATCCCCAACATTCTAATCACCCATTCTATGGCATCCCAGCCATGCCACACCACATTCATGACACGCCAAATTCTATGCCCACACTGGCACCACACTATGACGCCACATTCTATGATCACGCAACATTTTATGCCATGCCACAGTATGGCCACCACTTCTACTGATCACGCCCATTTGATCAGCACATTCTACGGGCACCCCACAGCTACTGGCACGCCATTCTATGATCACGCAACATTTTGCACGCCAATTCTACTGCATCACCAACATTCTACTGCACACTGCACCATTCTATGATCACGCCAACATTCTACTGGCCAAGCCCACAGCCTACTGGCCACGCCAACATCTATACTACGCCAACATCCACTGTACGCAACATTTCTACTGATCACGCCAACATTCTACTGATCCGCCAACATTTATGATCCGCCGACATTCTACTGATCACGCCCACATTCTACTGATCACGACCACATTCTACTGATCACGCCAACATTCTACTGATCACGCCAACATTCTACTGGCCATGCCCACAGCCTACTGGCCACACCCACATTCTACTGATCACGCCAACATTCTACTGATCACGCCAACATTCTACTGGCCATGCCCACAGCCTACTGGCCACACCCACATTCTACTGATCACGCAACATTATTTGATCACGCAAATTTACTGATCACGCCCACATTCTATGATCACGGCCAACATTCTTCTGCCATGCCACAGGCCTACTGAATTTGCCGACTCCTATGATCACGCCAACATTTACTGATCACGCATACATTCTATGGCCATGCCGACAGCCTATGGGCCACGACCACTTCCTATGATCAAGTCAACATTTACTGATCACGCCCTCACATTCTATGCATGCCACACTATGCACCCAATTATGATCACGCAACATTCTATGATCACGCAACATTTATGGCCAGCCACACTGCAACCAATTCTAGATCACAACATTTATGATCACCAAATTTATGAATCCCAACATTTACGCCAACCATCCCCCAAACATTCTCTTCACCCAAACACTATTCCCCAAACTACGGGATCACCCAATTCTATAGCCACATCTACTATACGAAATTCTATGCCCCCCCAATTCTAGCCATGCCCACAGCTAGGCTGCCACTTATGATCACGCCAAATTCTACTGATCACGCCAATTCTATGGCCAGCCACAGCCTACTGGCACGCCAATTTATGCCCCCAATTTTACACACCACTATAAACCCATATCCCCCAAACATTCTAATCACGCAAATTTTAAACCCCAAATTCCACAGCCATGGCCAAACCCAATTCTACCACCCAAATTTTGCACCCAAATTTCTTCCACACGAAATTTTAACCCAATTTCACGAAAACCCAAAATTTTAAACCCGACACTTGATCACCACATTCTTTTCCAACATTCTTTATGATCACCAACATTCACTGACACCAACTTCACGCACCCCCTTTTTAAACCGCAACATTCTCGATCACGCCAACATTATTCACGCAACATTTACTGATCACACCAATTCATTCCCAACACATTATGATCACCCCAACATTCTATGATCCCACTTCTGGCACCACATTAGGGCCCCCCAATTCCGCAAACTTTATCACCCCACATCTAGGCCCCACATTCTGCCCCAACATTTTGCACGCCAAATTCTAGTAGCCAACATTCCCCAAACATGCCCCCATGGCCACCCACTATGAACGCCAATTCTATGGCACCCCTTTTTAGGGCCCCAAAATTTACTATCACCAATTACCCATCAACTTTTTAAAATTCTATGCCCATTCCCCACACCACTGATCCCACATCTATGATCACCCACTATCAGCAAATTCTATGCACGCCAACATTCTTCACCCAACTCCACACCAATTTATGATACGCCAACTTTCTATAAAACCATTCAAACCAATTCTATGCCACCCAACATTATGCCCAACATTTTTACCCCAACATCTACTGGCCACTTAGGGCCACCCCAAAACCCTTTTTAAACCAATTCCCCAAATTTACTGGATGCCCACCTACCCCCCAATTTATGCCCAAACATTTTGATCACCCCCACATTTATGCCCACACTATGGCACCCCCTTTTGATCCGCAACATTATGATCACCCAATTCTAGGCCTTTCCAACTATGCCACACAATTTATACACCAACATTTTTGGCACCCAAAACCTGGCCCACCCACTTCTATCCGCCAATTCTATTCCCCATTTTATCAGCCACATTTTCCCTCCCAAACTTTCACCACTTTCATGACCCCAAACCTTATCACCCAAATTTTGGCCCCACACTACTGGCACCCCTTTGTCACCCACATTTCATCACGCCAACTTCTTATCCAATTCTATGACAGCCCTTTAGGGCCACCACCATAAACCCCACACATCATGATCACCCCAAAATTTACTGATCCCCCCCTATGCACCCCATTCAAATTCACGCCACATTTATGATCAGCCCACATTTATAACCACATTCTATGCACGCCACATTTAGGCCATGCCCACCTATGGCACCACATTCTACTGATCACGCCAACATTCAAATTCACGCCATTCTCGCCATCCCTATGCCCACCAATTTTTTCACGCCATATTTCCCAAAACATTTATGCCCCACCTACGCCACCACATTTATGCACCCCAAATTTTTAACCCCAAAAATTTCAGGCCAAACACAGCCCACCCACCATCAGACCGCCAACTTTATGATCACGCCAATTTCTATGCCAGCAGGGACACCCACATTTGATCACGCAACATTATATCACATTCTACGGGCCCATACAGCTATGGCCACCAATTCTATTCAGCCAACATTTCTAACGCCAATTTAGGCACCACAGTCTGGCCACCCACTTTTTAATCACGCCAAATTTTGATCACCAACATTCATGGCCATCCCCAAAGCCTGGCACCCACATTTACGCCCCCAACATTTATAACCGCCAAATTTCTGCCACCCAAACCTTTTCACCCAACATTCTATCACGCACATTTACTGCCACCCAAATTCTGCCACCCAAATTCCCCACATTTATGATCACGCCAAATTTATGCAGCAACTTTTTGGCCACACCCCTTGGCAAAATTTATGATCACCAACATTCTTGATCACGCCAATTCTATGGCCCCCAAACTTGGCCCACCCATTTATGTACGCCAACTTCACCCAAACACCTACCCCCATGCCAATTTAATACCTTTCGAACCCCAACATCTAACCCCAAATTCTAGGCCGCACTTTCAACACCATTCTACTGCACCAATTCTATGATCACGCCAATTCTATGACACGCACAATCCCACATTTTGAACGCCACATTTACACCCAATTTAGATCCCACATTTTGGCCAAAACTAGGGCCACACCACATCTATCACGCCAAAAATTTATGAGCAACATTAGGGCACCCAATTAGCACCCATTTATGATCACGCCAACAATACCCACCATCCCATGATACCCACATTCTATGATACGCAACATCTCCAACTGGCATCCCCACACTATGCCCCCATTTAACCGCCCATTTTTTCCGCCCACTTTATCAGCCACATCTATGATCACCCCAACATTTATATCAGCCACATTACGGGCCACGCCACATTTACGGGCCAGCCACCTACCACACCACATTCTATCCGCAACACTACTGCCACCACATTATGCCCACCCATTCATCACACCTTCTGATCCCCATACGCACCCAATTTTTATCAGACCCCATGGCCACCCCCCTTGCCCAACATCTATGATCACGCCAATTTATGCAGCCCATCACACCACATTTGATCACGCCCAACTTTTATCACCCAACATTCTATCACCCCAACACTACTGGCCACCCAACTACTGACCCCAAAATTTAACCCCAACTTCTAGGCCACCCACACTATGGCCACCCATTATGCCAACATTTTCACCCCAAATTTCTGTCCCCCCCTACCCCCCAAAATTTCCGGCAACATTCTATTACGCAACATTCAGCCCCATTTTTTGGCCACCAAATATCGCCAACATTTACAACCCCAAACATTCTACTGATCCAACCTATGCACCCAATTCACCCACACTTTTTACACACCTTTAACCACTTCTATGATCCCCAAATTCTATGGCCACCCCCAATTCTGGCCACCCACATTCATGCACGCCAACATTCTATGATCACGCCAAATTTCAGGCACCAACTTCCACCCCCCAACCACGCCAAATTTATGATCCCACATTCTATATCCCAACATTCTGATCCCATACTGCCACCATTACACACCCATTCTATGACGCCAACATTCTATTCGCCAACATTCTATGATCCAGCCACTTCACACCACTTTCTATGATCACGCCAACATTTACGCCCCAAAAATTCTATGATCACGCCATTAACCCAAACATTACCCCAAAAATTTAGGGCCACCCACTACTGAACCCAAATTCTATGCACCCAAACTTTATCACGCCAATTTATATCCCAACATTCTTTTCCACCCACATTCTATGATCGCCAACATTCTATCACCACTTCTAGGGTGCCCATACTGCCCCCCAAAACATTTATCACCACACTATTCCCATCCACCACACTATACCCCACACTGCACCCACTTCTCCCCACAATTAGCCAAATTTAGGGTCCCATTTTTCCCAAATTCTATGTAATTTTCCCAACCCCAAAGTACCCCAAATTCTATGCACCCCACATTTATGACCCCCACATTTATGACCCCCAAATTTTAACCCCTTTTTTCCCCAAAAATTTTTTCCCCCTTTTTTTCCCCCCAAAATTTTGGAAAACCCATATAACCACATTTTTCCCCCAAACTTTTCCAAAATTTAGGGCACCCCATTTTTCACCCCATTCTATGAAAAAATTTATCCCCCCGCACCCATTTCTGAAAAAAATTTTTCCCCCAAAACCCTTTCCCCCACATATGCCCCAACTATGATCACGCAACATTCTATGTCCCAAAATTCTCCCTGCCACGCCCCCCAGCCCACAATTCCCTTTTCCAACCCCCTTTTCAACCCAAATTTATGATCACCACTTTCTGATCACGCCAACTTTTTGGGCCCCCCAACCCGGCCCCCCTTTTCCCCAACATTTATGATCACGCAAATTTAGGGCCCATCCACACCCGGCCCCCAATTTTCCCCAATTTATGATCACGCCACATTTATGCACCCCCAAAATTTTGCCCCCCATTTTTTAAAAATTTCCCCCCCCAAAACCCGCCCCCCCATACCCCCATTATGATCACGCCACATTCTTGCATACCCACTTAGCCACACATTTACTGATTCTACGCCACATTTATGATCACGCCAACATTCTACTGACCCAACATCCCTTCATGATCCAACATTCACTGATCACGCACCCCATGCCCACATTTCACCCAACATTTATGATCCAACATTTACTGGCCAGCCTTTTGGCCACCACTTTTTGACCCCATTTATGATCACGCCAAATTCTATATGCCCAGCTATGCACCAATTACCCCAACATTTATGATCACGCCCATTCTACGGCATGCCACCTACTGGCACCACATTTACTGATCACCCCAAACATTTATGATCACGCAACATTCATGACAGCAACATTACGCCCCCAAAAATTCTGCACGCAAATTCTACACCAATTCTATGACACCATGCACACCGAAATTCTATGATCACGCCAACTTTATGATCACGCAATTCTATACACCAAACTTCTCACCCAATTACTGACCACATTTGGCACCCACATTATGTCGCCAACATTACTGATCACCCCAAACATTTCTATGCCACTTTCATGGCCACGCCACATTCTAGCCAGCCAACATTATGCACCACCCATTTACTGATCACGCAAATTCTACTGATGCCACACTACTGGCCACCCACCTACTGCACCCCACATTCACTGATCACGCAAATTCTATGATCACGCACATTATGCCATTTCCACTACGGCCACACCCATTATGACACGCCACATTTATGATCACCACTTAAATCCGCACATTATGCCCCACATTAAACCCATTTACATCACGCAACTTCATTCACAACATTCTATGGTACACAGCCTAGGCCCACCACATTTATGATCACGCCAACATTCTATCAGCAATTTACGCCACACCTATGATCACACCACATTTATGATCACCAACATTCTACTGATCACGCCAAATTTATGATCACGCAACATTCTACTGTCAGCCAATTTACTGATCACCCAACTATTGACACCAACATTTATGGCACCAACCCAAATGGCCACCCATCTACTGATACCAATTTTAATCACCCCAAATTTCTGATCCACTATGATCCAATTTACTGATCACCCAATTCTTGTCACGCACATTTACCACGCCATACTGGCATGCCACCTATGGCCCACATTCTATGATCACGCCAACATTCTCTGATCACGCCAAATTCATGGCATCCAAGCCTACACCATCTTTCGCACGCAACTTCATGCACCCACATTCGACACCAAACCTACCCACATCTTATTGCCACATTATGCACCACCATTTATGATCACCCAACATTCTATGATCACGCCACATTTATGCCACCACATTCATGCACGCCACATTCTACTGATCACGCCAAATTCTACTGGCATGCCAACTTGCCCCCAATTCTAATCCCCAACTTTTGATCCCCAATTTATATGCCAACTTTATGATACACCAACATTCTATGATCACGCCAATTCTATGGCTGCCCCACTATGCCCCAATCTATGATCACGCCAACATTTATGATCCGCAACTTCTGGCCCACGCTATGGCACCCACATTCTATGATCCGAACATTCTACTGGCATGCCACAGCTACTGGCCACACCCACATTATGATCACGCCACATTTATGATCACGCCACATTCTACTGCCAGCCAACACCTATGCACCACTTCTACTATCACGCAAATTCTATGATCACGCCACATTCTATGGCGCCACAGCTACTGGCCACCACATTCTATGACACCCAACATTTACTGATCCCCTTTATGACCCACATTTATGACACCCACATTCTACATCCCAACATCGCAACATTCTATGCCAGCAATCTATGGCACCACATTCTCACGCCAACATTCTACTGATCACCAACATTCATGACACCACATTCTATGGCCACCACATTTTAATCACGCAACCATTCTATGATCACGCCAACATTTACTGGCATGCAATATGGACCATACCACTTTTAACCACATTTATGATCCCCAACTTTTCTGGCACAGCTATGGCCACCACTTATGATCACGCCAACATTACTATCACCCAATTCTATGATCACCAACTTCTACAATCATGCCGCCAACTTACGACACAACATCCCCAATTCTATGGCACGCAATTCTACTGACACAACCACATTAGACACCAATATTCAGCCCCCCTACGGGCCCCCATTCTATGATCCGCCAACATTTATGATCACCACATTGCATGCCACCTATGATCACGCCACATTTATGATCCAACTTTATGATCACGCCAATCTATGGCTGCACAGCCACATTCTTGATACCCAAATTCTATATCCACATTTGCCACCCATTCTACTGGCCACACATTCTACTGATCCCACTATGATCACGCCACATTCTACTGATCACCCCAAATTGATCACCAACATTCTACTGACACCACATTTACTGGTCACCCACATTTGATCACCAACATTCTATGATCACGCAACTTCTATGATCACCCCACATCTATGATCACGCCACATTTACTATACCCACATTCTACTGATACCAACATTCTATGCCCCACATTCTATCACGCCACATTACTGATCACGCCAACATTCTACTGATCACGCCAACATTCTGACAGCCCACCCTACTGGCACCCAACATTCTAGATGCCACATATGACAGCCACCATCAGCATGCACCACATCTATGATCACGCAACATTCTACACCCAACATTCTACTGATCCCACATTCTATGGCCACCACATTACTGGCCAACATTCTATGATCACGCCAATTTCATGCACACATCCACCCACTTTTGATCAGCCAACATTCTACTGATCACGCCAATTCTATGGCAGAACTTAAACCACATTCTATGATCCAACATTTATGATCACGCAACTTTACTGATCACGCCAACATTCTGATGCCCCATTTACTGCAGCAATTTCTGATCGCAACATTCTATGTCACGCCAACCATATGACACCCACATTTACTGATCACCAACATTCTACTGATCACGCCACATTCTACTGCACCACTATGGCCACCCACATTCTATGATCCAAAATTCTGATCCCCACACTATGATAGCCACATTCTACTGATCACGCCAACATTCTATGATCACGCCAACATTACTGCCATGACCCACTGCCATCCCATTTTAACGCCACATTTACTATCACGCAAATTCTACGGATGCACAGCTAGGCCACCACATTACTGATCACGCCAACATTCACTGCACCT
>CAKAOJ020002657.1:0-10103 GCA_916701645.2 Sebastolobus alascanus | reverse complement strand
AAAAAACTCAGTTTAAAATTTCGAAATTTTCATGAAAAAAGTCATAGTATAGTATGACTTTTTTGAAAATTGACAAAATTTTAAACTGACTTTTTTTTCCACCAAATTAATCGACAGACTATACTGTGCCTTTTTTCATGAAAATGTTCGACATTCTATACTATGACATTTTTTTACGAATATTTTCGACATGCTATAGTATGACTTTTTTCATGAAAATATTCGTAAAAAAATGTCATAGTATAGAATGTCGAACATTTTCATGAAAAAAGGCATAGTATAGTCTGTCGATTAATTTGGTGGAAAAAAAACTCAGTTTAAAATTTCGTCAATTTTCATGAAAAAACTCATAGTATAGTATGACTTTTTTGAAAATTGACGAAATTTTAAACTGACTTTTTTTTCCACCAAATTAATCAACAGACTATACTGTGCCTTTTTTCATTAAAATTTTCGACATTCTATACTATGACATTTTTTTACGAATATTTTCGACATGCTATAGTATGACTTTTTTCATGAAAATATTCGTAAAAAAATGTCATAGCATAGAATGTCGAACATTTTCATGAAAAAAGGCATAGTATAGTCTGTCGATTAATTTGGTGGAAAAAAAACTCAGTTTAAAATTTCGAAAATTTCATGAAAAACGTCATAGTATAGTATGACTTTTTTGAAAATTGACGAAATTTTAAACTGACTTTTTTTTCCACCAAATTAATCAACAGACTATACTGTGCCTTTTTTCATGAAAATGTTCGACATTCTATACTATGACATTTTTTTACGAAAATTTTTGACATGACTTTTTTCATGAAAATTTTCGAAAATATTCGTAAAAAAATGTCATAGCATAGAATGTCGAACATTTTCATGAAAAAAGGCATAGTATAGTCTGTCGATTAATTTGGTCGAAAAAAAACTCAGTTTAAAATTTCGAAAATTTCATGAAAAAAGTCATGCTATAGTATGACTTTTTTGAAAATTGACGAAATTTTAAACTGAGTTTTTTTTCCACCAACTTAATCGACAGACTATACTATGCCTTTTTTCATAAAAATTTTCGCCATTCTATACTATGACATTTTTTTACGAATATTTTCGACATGCTATAGTATGACTTTTTTCATGAAAACTTTCAAAAATATTCGTAAAAAGATGTCATAGTATAGAATGTCGAAATTTTTCATGAAAAAAGGCATAGTATAGTCTGTCGATTAATTTGGTGGAAAAAAAACTCAGTTTAAAATTTCGAAAATTTTCATGAAAAAAGTCATAGTATAGTATGACTTTTTTGAAAATTGACGAAATTTAAAACTGACTTTTTTTTCCACCAACTTAATCGACAGACTATACTATGCCTTTTTTCATTAAAATTTTCGACATTCTATACTATGACATTTTTTTACGAATATTTTCGACATGCTATAGTATGACTTTTTTCATGAAAACTTTCAAAAATATTCTTAAAAAAATGTCATAGTATAGAATGTCGAAATTTTTCATGAAAAAAGGCATAGTATAGTCTGTCGATTAATTTGGTGGAAAAAAAACTCAGTTTAAAATTTCGTCAATTTTCATGAAAAAACTCATAGTATAGTATGACTTTTTTGAAAATTGACGAAATTTTAAACTGACTTTTTTTTCCACCAAATTAATCGACAGACTATACTATGCCTTTTTTCATGAAAATTTTCGACATTCTATACTATGACATTTTTTTACGAATATTTTCGACATGCTATAGTATGACTTTTTTCATGAAAATATTCGTAAAAAAATGTCATAGTATAGAATGTCGAACATTTTCATGAAAAAAGGCATAGTATAGTCTGTCGATTAATTTGGTGGAAAAAAAACTCAGTTTAAAATTTCGTCAATTTTCATGAAAAAACTCATAGTATAGTATGACTTTTTTGAAAATTGACGAAATTTTAAAATGAGTTTTTTTTCCATCAAATTAATCGACAGACTATACTATGCCTTTTTTCATGAAAATTTTCGACATTCTATACTATGACATTTTTTTACGAATATTTTCGACATGCTATAGTATGACTTTTTTCATGAAAATTTTCGAAAATATTCATAAAAAAATGTCATAGTATAGAATGTCGAAAATTTTCATGAAAAAAGGCATAGTATAGTCTGTCGATTAATTTGGTGGAAAAAAAACTCAGTTTAAAATTTCGAAATTTTCATGAAAAAAGTCATGCTATAGTATGACTTTTTTGAAAATTGACGAAATTTTAAACTGACTTTTTTTTTCAACCAAATTAATCGACAGACTATACTATGCCTTTTTTCATGAAAAGTTTCGACATTCTATACTATGACATTTTTTTACGAATATTTTCGACATGCTATAGTATGACTTTTTTAATGAAAATCTTCGAAAATATTCGTAAAAAAATATAGTATAGAATGTCGAACATTTTCATGAAAAAAGGCATAGTATAGTCTGTCGATTAATTTGGTGGAAAAAAAACTCAGTTTAAAATTTCGAAATTTTCATGAAAAAAGTCATAGTATAGTATGACTTTTTTGAAAATTGACAAAATTTTAAACTGACTTTTTTTTCCACCAAATTAATCGACAGACTATACTGTGCCTTTTTTCATGAAAATGTTCGACATTCTATACTATGACATTTTTTTACGAATATTTTCGACATGCTATAGTATGACTTTTTTCATGAAAATATTCGTAAAAAAATGTCATAGTATAGAATGTCGAACATTTTCATGAAAAAAGGCATAGTATAGTCTGTCGATTAATTTGGTGGAAAAAAAACTCAGTTTAAAATTTCGTCAATTTTCATGAAAAAACTCATAGTATAGTATGACTTTTTTGAAAATTGACGAAATTTTAAAATGAGTTTTTTTTCCATCAAATTAATCGACAGACTATACTATGCCTTTTTTCATGAAAATTTTCGACATTCTATACTATGACATTTTTTTACGAATATTTTCGACATGCTATAGTATGACTTTTTTCATGAAAATATTCGTAAAAAAATATCATAGTATAGAATGTCGAAAATTTTCATGAAAAAAGGCATAGTATAGTCTGTCGATGAATTTGGTGGAAAAAAAAGTCAGTTTAAAATTTCGAAATTTTCATGAAAAAAGTCATAGTATAGTATGACTTTTTTGAAAATTGACGAAATTTTAAACTGAGTTTTTTTTCCACCAAATTAATCGACAGACTATACTATGCCTTTTTTCATGAAAATGTTCGACATTCTATACTATGACATTTTTTTACGAATATTTTCGACATGCTATAGTATGACTTTTTTCATGAAAACTTTCAATAAATATTCGTAAAAATATTTCATAGTATAGAATGTCGAAAATTTTCATGAAAAAAGGCATAGTATAGTCTGTCGATGAATTTGGTGGAAAAAAAACTCAGTTTAAAATTTCGAAATTTTCATGAAAAAAGTCATAGTATAGTATGACTTTTTTGAAAATTGACGAAATTTTAAACTGACTTTTTTTTCCACCAAATTAATCGACAGACTATACTATGCCTTTTTTCATGAAAATGTTCGACATTCTATACTATGACATTTTTTTACGAATATTTTCGACATGCTATGGTATGACTTTTTTCATGAAAACTTTCAATAAATATTCGTAAAAATATTTCATAGTATAGAATGTCGAAAATTTTCATGAAAAAAGGCATAGTATAGTCTGTCGATTCATTTGGTGGAAAAAAAACTCAGTTTAAAATTTCGAAATTTTCATGAAAAAAGTCATAGTATAGTATGACTTTTTTGAAAATTGACGAAATTTTAAACTGAGTTTTTTTTCCACCAACTTAATCGACAGACTATACTATGCCTTTTTTCATAAAAATTTTCGACATTCTATACTATGACATTTTTTTACGAATATTTTCGACATGCTATAGTATGACTTTTTTCATGAAAATATTCGTAAAAAAATGTCATAGCATAGAATGTCGAACATTTTCATGAAAAAAGGCATAGTATAGTCTGTCGATTAATTTGGTGGAAAAAAAACTCAGTTTAAAATTTCGAAATTTTCATGAAAAACGTCATAGTATAGTATGACTTTTTTGAAAATTGACGAAATTTTAAACTGACTTTTTTTTCCACCAAATTAATCAACAGACTATACTGTGCCTTTTTTCATGAAAATGTTCGACATTCTATACTATGACATTTTTTTACGAATATTTTCGACATGCTATAGTATGACTTTTTTCATGAAAATATTCGTAAAAAAATGTCATAGTATAGAATGTCGAACATTTTCATGAAAAAAGGCATAGTATAGTCTGTCGATTAATTTGGTGGAAAAAAAACTCAGTTTAAAATTTCGTCAATTTTCATGAAAAAACTCATAGTATAGTATGACTTTTTTGAAAATTGACGAAATTTTAAAATGAGTTTTTTTTCCATCAAATTAATCGACAGACTATACTATGCCTTTTTTCATGAAAATTTTCGACATTCTATACTATGTCATTTTTTTACGAATATTTTCGACATGCTATAGTATGACTTTTTTCATGAAAATTTTCGTAAATATTCATAAAAATGTCATAGTATAGAATGTCGAAAATTTACATGAAAAAAGGCATAGTATAGTCTGTCGATTAATTTGGTGGAAAAAAAACTCAGTTTAAAATTTCGAAATTTTCATGAAAAAAGTCATAGTATAGTATGACTTTTTTGAAAATTGACAAAATTTTAAACTGACTTTTTTTTCCACCAAATTAATCGACAGACTATACTATGCCTTTTTTCATGAAAATTTTCGACATTCTATACTATGACATTTTTTTACGAATATTTTTGACATGACTTTTTTCATGAAAATTTTCGAAAATATTCGTAAAAAAATGTCATAGTATAGAATGTCGAAAATGTTCATGAAAAAAGGCATGCTATAGTATGACTTTTTTGAAAATTGACAAAATTTTAAACTGACTTTTTTTTCCACCAAATTAATCGACAGACTATACTATGCCTTTTTTCATGAAAATTTTCGACATTCTATACTATGACATTTTTTTACGAATATTTTCGACATGCTATAGTATGACTTTTTTCATGAAAACTTTCAAAAATATTCGTAAAAAAATGTCATAGTATAGAATGTCGAAATTTTTCATGAAAAAAGGCATAGCATAGTCTGTCGATTAATTTGGTGGAAAAAAAACTCAGTTTAAAATTTCGAAATTTTCATGAAAAAAGTCATAGTATAGTATGACTTTTTTGAAAATTGACGAAATTTTAAACTGACTTTTTTTTCCACCAAATTAATCGACAGACTATACTATGCCTTTTTTCATGAAAATTTTCGACATTCTATACTATGACATTTTTTTACGAATATTTTCGACATGCTATAGTATGACTTTTTTCATGAAAATTTTCGAAAATATTCGTAAAAAAATATCATAAAAAAGTGCCTTTTTTCATTAAAATTTTCGACATTCTATACTATGACATTTTTTTACGAATATTTTTGACATGACTTTTTTCATGAAAATATTCGTAAAAAAATGTCATAGTATAGAATGTCGAAAATTTTCATGAAAAAACGCATAGTATAGTCTGTCTTTAATTTGGTGGAAAAAAACTCACTTTAAAATTTCGAAAATTTTCATGAAAAAAGTCATACTATAACATGTTGAAAATATTCGTAAAAAATGTCATAGTATAGAATGTCGAAAATGTTCATGAAAAAAGGCATAGTATAGTCTGTCGATTAATTTGGTGGAAAAAAACTGTTTAAAATTTCGAAAATTTTCATGAAAAAAGTCATACTATACTATGACTTTTTTCATGAAAATTGACGAAAATTGTCGAAAATATTCGTAAAAAAAATGTCATAGTATAGAATGTCGAAAATTTTCATGAAAAAAGGCATAGTATAGTCTGTCGATTCATTTGGTGGAAAAAAACTGTTTAAAATTTCGAAAATTTTCATGAAAAATGTCATACTATAGCATGTCGAAAATATTCATAAAAAAATGTCATAGTATAGAATGTCGAAAATTTTCATGAAAAAAGGCATAGTAGTCTGTCGATTAATTTGGTGGAAAAAAAACTCCGTTTAAAATTTCGAAAATTTTCATGAAAAAAGTCATACTATACTATGACTTTTTTCATAAAAATTGACAAAAATTGTTGAAAATATTCGTAAAAAAATGTCATAGTATAGAATGTCGAAAATGTTCATGAAAAAAGGCATAGTATAGTCTGTCGATTAATTTGGTCGAAAAAAAACTCAGTTTAAAATTTCGAAAATTTCATGAAAAAAGTCATAGTATAGTATGACTTTTTTGAAAATTGACGAAATTTTAAACTGAAATTTTAAACTGAGTTTTTTTTCATAAAAATTTTCGACATTCTATACTATGACATTTTTTTACGAATATTTTCGACATGCTATAGTATGACTTTTTTCATGAAAACTTTCAAAAATATTCGTAAAAAAATGTCATAGTATAGAATGTCGAAATTTTTCATGAAAAAAGGCATAGCATAGTCTGTCGATTAATTTGGTGGAAAAAAAACTCAGTTTAAAATTTCGAAATTTTCATGAAAAAAGTCATAGTATAGTATGACTTTTTTGAAAATTGACGAAATTTTAAACTGACTTTTTTTTCCACCAAATTAATCGACAGACTATACTATGCCTTTTTTCATGAAAATTTTCGACATTCTATACTATGACATTTTTTTACGAATATTTTCGACATGCTATAGTATGACTTTTTTCATGAAAATTTTCGAAAATATTCGTAAAAAAATATCATAAAAAAGTGCCTTTTTTCATTAAAATTTTCGACATTCTATACTATGACATTTTTTTACGAATATTTTTGACATGACTTTTTTCATGAAAATTTTCGAAAATATTCGTAAAAAAATGTCATAGTATAGAATGTCGAAAATTTTCATGAAAAAACGCATAGTATAGTCTGTCTTTAATTTGGTGGAAAAAAACTCACTTTAAAATTTCGAAAATTTTCATGAAAAAAGTCATACTATAGCATGTTGAAAATATTCGTAAAAAATGTCATAATATAGAATGTCGAAAATGTTCATGAAAAAAGGCATAGTATAGTCTGTCGATTAATTTGGTGGAAAAAAACTGTTTAAAATTTCGAAAATTTTCATGAAAAAAGTCATACTATACTATGACTTTTTTCATGAAAATTGACGAAAATTGTCGAAAATATTCGTAAAAAAAATGTCATAGTATAGAATGTCGAAAATTTTCATGAAAAAAGGCTTAGTATAGTCTGTCGATTCATTTGGTGGAAAAAAACTGTTTAAAATTTCGAAAATTTTCATGAAAAATGTCATACTATAGCATGTCGAAAATATTCATAAAAAAATGTCATAGTATAGAATGTCGAAAATTTTCATGAAAAAAGGCATAGTAGTCTGTCGATTAATTTGGTGGAAAAAAAACTCCGTTTAAAATTTCGAAAATTTTCATGAAAAAAGTCATACTATACTATGACTTTTTTCATAAAAATTGACAAAAATTGTTGAAAATATTCGTAAAAAAATGTCATAGTATAGAATGTCGAAAATGTTCATGAAAAAAGGCATAGTCTGTCGATTAATTTGGTGGAAAAAAAACTCAGTTTAAAATTTCGAAAATTTTCATGAAAAAAGAGATACTATTGCATGTCGAAAATATTCGTAATAAAATGTCATAGTATAGAATGTCGAAAATTTTCAGGAAAAAAGGCATAGTATAGTCTGTCGATTAATTTGGTGGAAAAAAACTCAGTTTAAAATTTCGAAACTTTTCATGAAAAATGTCATACTATAGCATGTCGAAAATATTCATAAAAAAATGTCATAGTATAGAATGTCGAAAATTTTCATGAAAAAAGGCATAGTAGTCTGTCGATTAATTTGGTGGAAAAAAAACTCCGTTTAAAATTTCGAAAATTTTCATGAAAAAAGTCATACTATACTATGACTTTTTTCATAAAAATTGACAAAAATTGTTGAAAATATTCGTAAGAAAATGTCATAGTATAGAATGTCGAAAATGTTCATGAAAAAAGTCATACTATACTATGACTTTTTTCATGAAAATTGACGAAAATTGACGAAAATATTCGTAAAAAAATATCATAGTATAGAATGTCGAAAATTTTCATGAAAAAAGGCATAGTATAGTCTGTCGATTAATTTGGTGGAAAAAAACTCAGTTTAAAATTTTGAAAATTTTCATGAAAAAAGTCATACTATAGCATGTCGAAAATATTCGTAAAAAAATTTCATAGCATAGAATGTCGAAAATGTTCATGAAAAAAGGCATAGTATAGTCTGTCGATTAATTTGGTGGAAAAAAAACTCAGTTTAAAATTTCGAAATTTTCATGAAAAAAGTCATAGTATAGTATGACTTTTTTGAAAATTGACGAAATTTTAAACTGAGTTTTTTTTCCACCAAATTAATCGACAGACTATACTATGCCATTTTTCATAAAAATGTTCGACATTCTATACTATGACATTTTTTTACGAACATTTTCGACATGCTATAGTATGACTTTTTTCATGAAAATTTTCGAAAATATTCGTAAAAAAATATCATAGTATAGAATGTCGAAAATTTTCATGAAAAAGGCATAGTATAGTCTGCCGATTAATTTGGTTGAAAAAAAACTCAGTTTAAAACTTCGAAATTTTCATGAAAAAAGTCATAGTATAGTATGACTTTTTTGAAAATTGACGAAATTTTAAACTGATTTTTTTTCCACCAAATTAATCGACAGACTATACTATGCCTTTTTTCATGAAAATTTTCGACATTCTATACTATGAAATTTTTTTACGAATATTTTCGACATGCTATAGTATGACTTTTTTCATGAAAATATTCGTAAAAAAATGTCATAGTATAGAATGTCGAAAATTTTCATGAAAAAAGGCACAGTATAGTCTGTCGATTAATTTGGTGGAAAAAAAACTCAGTTTAAAATTTCGAAATTTTCATGAAAAAAGTCATAGTATAGTATGACTTTTTTGAAAATTGACGAAATTTTAAACTGAGTTTTTTTTCCACCAAATTAATCGACAGACTATACTATGCCTTTTTTCATGAAAATGTTCGACATTCTATACTATGACATTTTTTTACGAATATTTTCGACATGCTATAGTATGACTTTTTTCATGAAAATATTCGTAAAAAAATGTCACAGTATAGTCTGTCGATTAATTTGGTGGAAAAAAAACTCAGTTTAAAATTTCGAAAATTTTCATGAAAAAAGTCATACTATTGCATGTCGAAAATATTCGTAATAAAATGTCATAGTATAGAATGTCGAAAATTTTCAGGAAAAAAGGCATAGTATAGTCTGTCGATTAATTTGGTGGAAAAAAACTCAGTTTAAAATTTCGAAAATTTTCATGAAAAATGTCATACTATAGCATGTCGAAAATATTCATAAAAAAATGTCATAGTATAGAATGTCGAAAATTTTCATGAAAAAAGGCATAGTAGTCTGTCGATTAATTTGGTGGAAAAAAAACTCCGTTTAAAATTTCGAAAATTTTCATGAAAAAAGTCATACTATACTATGACTTTTTTCATAAAAATTGACAAAAATTGTTGAAAATATTCGTAAAAAAATGTCATAGTATAGAATGTCGAAAATTTTCATGAAAAAAGTCATACTATACTATCTCTTTTTTCATGAAAATTGACGAAAATTTTCGAAAATATTCGTAAAAAAATATCATAGTATAGAATGTCGAAAATTTTCATGAAAAAAGGCATAGTATAGTCTGTCGATTAATTTGGTGGAAAAAAAATCAGTTTAAAATTTCGAAAATTTTCATGAAAAAAGTCATACTATACTATGACTTTTTTCATGAAAATTGACGAAAATTGTCGAAAATATTTGTAAAAAAATATCATAGTATAGAATGTCGAAAATTTTCATGAAAAAAGGCATAGTATAGTCTGTCGATTAATTTGGTGGAAAAAAACTCAGTTTAAAATTTCGAAAATTTTCATGAAAAAAGTCATACTATAGCATGTCGAAAATATTCGTAAAAAATGTCATAGTATAGAATGT
>CAKAOJ020002655.1:0-10524 GCA_916701645.2 Sebastolobus alascanus | reverse complement strand
GGTTAAAAGGTGTAATATACACTACAGGTTAAAAGGTGTAATATACACTACAGGTTAAAAGGTGTTATATACACTTCAGGTTAAAAGGAGTAATATACACTACAGGTTAAAAGGTGTAATATACACTACAGGTTAAAAGGTGTAATATACACTACAGGTAAAAGGTGTAATACACACTACAGGTTAAAAGGTGTAATATACACTACAGGTTAAAAGGTGTAATATACACTACAGGTTAAAAGGTGTAATAATACACTACAGGTTAAAAGGTGTAATATACACTACAGGTTAAAAGGTGTAATATACACTAAAGGTTAAAAGGTGTAATAAACACTACAGGTTAAAAGGTGTAATACACACTACAGGTTAAAAGGTGTAATATACACTACAGGTTAAAAGGTGTAATACACACTACAGGCTAAAAGGTGTAATATACACTACAGGCTAAAAGGTGTAATATACACTACAGGTTAAAAGGTGTAATATACACTACAGGTTAAAAGGTGTAATATACACTACAGGTTAAAAGGTGTAATATACACTACAGGTTAAAAGGTGTAATATACACTACAGGTTAAAAGGTGTAATATACACTACAGGTTAAAAGGTGTAATATACACTACAGGTTAAAAGGTGTAATATACACTACAGGTTAAAAGGTGTAATATACACTACAGGTTAAAAGGTGTAATATACACTACAGGTTAAAAGGTGTAATATACACTACAGGTTAAAAGGTGTAATATACACTACAGGTTAAAAGGTGTAATATACACTACAGGTTAAAAGGTGTAATATACACTAAAGGTTAAAAGGTTTAATACACACTACAGGCTAAAAGGTGTAATATACACTTCAGGTTAAAAGGTGTAATACACACTACAGGTTAAAAGGTTGTAATACACACTACAGGCTAAAAGGTGTAATATACACTACAGGTTAAAAGGTGTAATATACACTACAGGTTAAAAGGTGTAATATACACTACAGGTTAAAAGGTGTAATATACACTACAGGTTAAAAGGTGTAATACACACTACAGGTTAAAAGGTGTAATATACACTACAGGTTAAAAGGTGTAATATACACTACAGGTTAAAAGGTGTAATATACACTTCAGGTTAAAAGGTGTAATATACACTACAGGTTAAAAGGTGTAATATACACTACAGGTTAAAAGGTGTAATATACACTACAGGTTAAAAGGTGTAATATACACTACAGGTTAAAAGGTGTAATATACACTACAGGTTAAAAGGTGTAATATACACTACAGGTTAAAAGGTGTAATACACACTACAGGTTAAAAGGTGTAATATACACTACAGGTTAAAAGGTGTAATATACACTACAGGTTAAAAGGTGTAATATACACTACAGGTTAAAAGGTGTAATATACACTACAGGTTAAAAGGTGTAATATACACTACAGGTTAAAAGGTGTAATATACACTACAGGTTAAAAGGTGTAATAAACACTACAGGTTAAAAGGTGTAATATACACTACAGGTTAAAAGGTGTAATATACACTACAGGTTAAAAGGTGTAATATACACTACAGGTTAAAAGGTGTAATATACACTACAGGTTAAAAGGTGTAATATACACTACAGGTTAAAAGGTGTAATACACACTACAGGTTAAAAGGTGTAATATACACTACAGGTTAAAAGGTGTAATATACACTTCAGGTTAAAAGGTGTAATATACACTACAGGTTAAAAGGTGTAATATACACTTCAGTTTAAAAGGTGTAATATACACTTCAGGTTAAAAGGTGTAATATACACTACAGGTTAAAAGGTGTAATACACACTACAGGTTAAAAGGTGTAATATACACTACAGGTTAAAAGGTGTAATATACACTACAGGTTAAAAGGTGTAATATACACTACAGGTTAAAAGGTGTAATACACACTACAGGTTAAAAGGTGTAATATACACTACAGGTTAAAAGGTGTAATATACACTACAGGTTAAAAGGTGTAATATACACTACAGGTTAAAAGGTGTAATATACACTACAGGTTAAAAGGTGTAATATACACTACAGGTTAAAAGGTGTAATATACACTACAGGTTAAAAGGTGTAATATACACTACAGGTTAAAAGGTGTAATATACACTACAGGTTAAAAGGTGTAATATACACTACAGGTTAAAAGGTGTAATATACACTACAGGTTAAAAGGTGTAATATACACTACAGGTTAAAAGGTGTAATATACACTACAGGTTAAAAGGTGTAATATACACTACAGGTTAAAAGGTGTAATATACACTACAGGTTAAAAGGTGTAATATACACTACAGGTTAAAAGGTGTAATATACACTACAGGTTAAAAGGTGTAATATACACTACAGGTTAAAAGGTGTAATATACACTTCAGGTTAAAAGGTGTAATATACACTTCAGGTTAAAAGGTGTAATATACACTACAGGTTAAAAGGTGTAATACACACTTCAGGTTAAAAGGTGTAATATAAACTACAGGTTAAAAGGTGTAATATACACTACAGGTTAAAAGGTGTAATATACACTACAGGTTAAAAGGTGTAATATACACTACAGGTTAAAAGGTGTAATATACACTACAGGTTAAAAGGTGTAATATACACTACAGGTTAAAAGGTGTAATATACACTACAGGTTAAAAGGTGTAATATACACTACAGGTTAAAAGGTGTAATATACACTTCAGGTTAAAAGGTGTAATATACACTACAGGTTAAAAGGTGTAATATACACTACAGGTTAAAAGGTGTAATATACACTACAGGTTAAAAGGTGTAATATACACTACAGGTTAAAAGGTGTAATATACACTACAGGTTAAAAGGTGTAATACTACACTACAGGTTAAAAGGTGTAATATACACTACAGGTTAAAAGGTGTAATATACACTTCAGGTTAATAGGTGTAATATACACTACAGGTTAAAAGGTGTAATATACACTACAGGTTAAAAGGTGTAATATACACTTCAGTTTAAAAGGTGTAATATACACTTCAGGTTAAAAGTTGTAATATACACTTCAGGTTAAAAGGTGTAATATACACTTCAGGTTAAAAGGTGTAATATACACTTCAGGTTAAAAGGTGTAATATACACTTCAGGTTAAAAGGTGTAATATACACTACAGGTTAAAAGGTGTAATATACACTACAGGTTAAAAGGTGTAATATACACTACAGGTTAAAAGGTGTAATATACACTACAGGTTAAAAGGTGTAATATACACTTCAGGTTAAAGGTGTAATATACACTACAGGTTAAAAGGTGTAATATACACTACAGGTTAAAAGGTGTAATATACACTTCAGTTTAAAAGGTGTAATATACACTTCAGGTTAAAAGGTGTAATATACACTTCAGGTTAAAAGGTGTAATATACACTTCAGGTTAAAAGGTGTAATATACACTACAGGTTAAAAGGTGTAATATACACTACAGGTTAAAAGTGTAATATACACTTCAGGTTAAAAGGTGTAATATACACTACAGGTTAAAAGGTGTAATATACACTACAGGTTAAAAGGTGTAATATACACTTCAGGTTAAAAGGTGTAATATACACTACAGGTTAAAAGGTGTAATATACACTACAGGTTAAAAGGTGTAATATACACTACAGGTTAAAAGGTGTAATATACACTACAGGTTAAAAGGTGTAATATACACTTCAGGTTAAAAGGTGTAATATACACTACAGGTTAAAAGGTGTAATATACACTTCAGGTTAAAAGGTGTAATATACACTTCAGGTTAAAAGGTGTAATATACACTACAGGTTAAAAGGTGTAATATACACTACAGGTAAAAGGTGTAATATACACTTCAGGTTAAAAGGTGTAATATACACTACAGGTTAAAAGGTGTAATATACACTACAGGTTAAAAGGTGTAATATACACTACAGGTTAAAAGGTGTAATATACACTTCAGGTTAAAAGGTGTAATATACACTACAGGTTAAAAGGTGTAATATACACTACAGGTTAAAAGGTGTAATATACACTTCAGGTTAAAAGGTGTAATATACACTACAGGTTAAAAGGTGTAATATACACTACAGGTTAAAAGGTGTAATATACACTACAGGTTAAAAGGTGTAATATACACTACAGGTTAAAAGGTGTAATATACACTACAGGTTAAAAGGTGTAATATACACTACAGGTTAAAAGGTGTAATATACACTACAGGTTAAAAGGTGTAATATACACTACAGGTTAAAAGGTGTAATATACACTACAGGTTAAAAGGTGTAATATACACTACAGGTTAAAAGGTGTAATATACACTACAGGTTAAAAGGTGTAATATACACTACAGGTTAAAAGGTGTAATATACACTACAGGTTAAAAGGTGTAATATACACTACAGGTTAAAAGGTGTAATATACACTTCAGGTTAAAAGGTGTAATATACACTACAGGTTAAAAGGTGTAATATACACTACAGGTTAAAAGGTGTAATATACACTACAGGTTAAAAGGTGTAATATACACTACAGGTTAAAAGGTGTAATATACACTACAGGTTAAAAGGTGTAATATACACTACAGGTTAAAAGGTGTAATATACACTACAGGTTAAAAGGTGTAATATACACTACAGGTTAAAAGGTGTAATATACACTACAGGTTAAAAGGTGTAATATACACTACAGGTTAAAAGGTGTAATATACACTACAGGTTAAAAGGTGTAATATACACTACAGGTTAAAAGGTGTAATATACACTACAGGTTAAAAGGTGTAATATACACTACAGGTTAAAAGGTGTAATATACACTACAGGTTAAAAGGTGTAATATACACTACAGGTTAAAAGGTGTAATATACACTACAGGTTAAAAGGTGTAATATACACTACAGGTTAAAAGGTGTAATATACACTACAGGTTAAAAGGTGTAATATACACTACAGGTTAAAAGGTGTAATATACACTACAGGTTAAAAGGTGTAATATACACTACAGGTTAAAAGGTGTAATATACACTACAGGTTAAAAGGTGTAATATACACTACAGGTTAAAAGGTGTAATATACACTACAGGTTAAAAGGTGTAATATACACTACAGGTTAAAAGGTGTAATATACACTACAGGTTAAAAGGTGTAATATACACTACAGGTTAAAAGGTGTAATATACACTACAGGTTAAAAGGTGTAATATACACTACAGGTTAAAAGGTGTAATATACACTACAGGTTAAAAGGTGTAATATACACTACAGGTTAAAAGGTGTAATATACACTACAGGTTAAAAGGTGTAATATACACTACAGGTTAAAAGGTGTAATATACACTACAGGTTAAAAGGTGTAATATACACTACAGGTTAAAAGGTGTAATATACACTACAGGTTAAAAGGTGTAATATACACTACAGGTTAAAAGGTGTAATATACACTACAGGTTAAAAGGTGTAATATACACTACAGGTTAAAAGGTGTAATATACACTACAGGTTAAAAGGTGTAATATACACTACAGGTTAAAAGGTGTAATATACACTACAGGTTAAAAGGTGTAATATACACTACAGGTTAAAAGGTGTAATATACACTACAGGTTAAAAGGTGTAATATACACTACAGGTTAAAAGGTGTAATATACACTACAGGTTAAAAGGTGTAATATACACTACAGGTTAAAAGGTGTAATATACACTACAGGTTAAAAGGTGTAATATACACTACAGGTTAAAAGGTGTAATATACACTACAGGTTAAAAGGTGTAATATACACTACAGGTTAAAAGGTGTAATATACACTACAGGTTAAAAGGTGTAATATACACTACAGGTTAAAAGGTGTAATATACACTACAGGTTAAAAGGTGTAATATACACTACAGGTTAAAAGGTGTAATATACACTACAGGTTAAAAGGTGTAATATACACTACAGGTTAAAAGGTGTAATATACACTACAGGTTAAAAGGTGTAATATACACTACAGGTTAAAAGGTGTAATATACACTACAGGTTAAAAGGTGTAATATACACTACAGGTTAAAAGGTGTAATATACACTACAGGTTAAAAGGTGTAATATACACTACAGGTTAAAAGGTGTAATATACACTTCAGGTTAAAAGGTGTAATATACACTACAGGTTAAAAGGTGTAATACACACTTCAGGTTAAAAGGTGTAATATACACTTCAGTTTAAAAGGTGTAATATACACTTCAGGTTAAAAGGTGTAATATACACTTCAGGTTAAAAGGTGTAATATACACTTCAGGTTAAAAGGTGTAATATACACTACAGGTTAAAAGGTGTAATATACACTTCAGGTTAAAAGGTGTAATACACACTACAGGTTAAAAGGTGTGATATACACTACAGGTTAAAAGGTGTAATATACACTTCAGGTTAAAAGGTGTAATATACACTACAGGTTAAAAGGTGTAATATACACTACAGGTTAAAAGGTGTAATATACACTACAGGTTAAAAGGTGTAATATACACTACAGGTTAAAAGGTGTAATACACACTACAGGTTCAAAGGTGTAATACACACTACAGGTTCAAAGGTGTAATATACACTACAGGTTAAAAGGTGTTATATACACCAGAGGTTAAAAGGTGTAATATACACTTCAGGTTAAAAGGTGTAATATACACTACAGGTTAAAAGGTGTAATATACACTACAGGTTAAAAGGTGTAATACACACTTCAGGTTAAAAGGTGTAATATACACTACAGGTTAAAAGGTGTAATATACACTACAGGTTCAAAGGTGTAATACACACTACAGGTTCAAAGGTGTAATACACACTACAGGTTCAAAGGTGTAATATACACTTCAGGTTAAAAGGTGTAATATACACTACAGGTTAAAAGGTGTAATACACACTACAGGTTCAAAGGTGTAATATACACTACAGGTTCAAAGGTGTAATACACACTACAGGTTCAAAGGTGTAATATACACTTCAGGTTAAAAGGTGTAATATACACTACAGGTTAAAAGGTGTTATATACACCAGAGGTTAAAAGGTGTAATATACACTTCAGGTTAAAAGGTGTAATATACACTACAGGTTAAAAGGTGTAATATACACTACAGGTTAAAAGGTGTAATACACACTTCAGGTTAAAAGGTGTAATATACACTACAGGTTAAAAGGTGTAATATACACTACAGGTTAAAAGGTGTAATATACACTACAGGTTAAAAGGTGTAATATACACTACAGGTTAAAAGGTGTAATATACACTTCAGTTTAAAAGGTGTAATATACACTTCAGGTTAAAAGGTGTAATATACACTTCAGTTTAAAAGGTGTAATATACACTTCAGTTTAAAAGGTGTAATATACACTTCAGGTTAAAAGGTGTAATATACACTTCAGGTTAAAAGGTGTAATATACACTACAGGTTAAAAGGTGTAATATACACTTCAACTAGATTAAAATATATATCAAAATATGAATTTAACTGAGACATTAGTGTTTAAGATCTCTGGGGACGTATAATATGCATATATAGTAATAATCTATATGTAGACTAATATAAAGGGGAGGTTTTATAATTATTCAAACTTGCTTTGGTGTAATTTGTTATGTTAACAACTTCCTGTCATTAGAACATATGTTAGCAAAGCATAACACATCAATTCAAGTAAATGTTAATTTGCATTAAATATCACTTTTACTTGGTCTCCTTCACAGCTGCATGTGTTTGTGTGTCAGGTTGCAACATCTCAGGAATGTAGATAGTCATAAAACCTACAGTACGTATCTGTATCTTCATATTATTTCTGCTTCACAGCTCCACCTTTACACCACCTTCAGTTGTTTTCATACGATGAGTTAAACATATTAATTAATGTACATTTTAATGGCTGATTCTGATCATAATGTCTTCCTGGTGTCTTCACCGCTTCTCTGAGTCTTTGGGGAGAGACCAGACATCACGACCTTTGACCTTTGACCTGTAACTCAATAAACAGGTTGGTCTTGGTTCTCTGCTCATAAATGAAGCGTTTCACCACGTAGCGCCCACCGAGAGGTCACATGTTTCTGAGAAATTAAGGAATAACTTTTCATTCTTCAATCTTCACGCTACAAATAAATGCAGTGGAGTAAAAGTACTCGTTATGCAGAATAATCTACTGTATATTATTGTATTATAATTATTGATGAATTATGTGTTCATCACTTTAATGTTGCAGCTGGTAAAGGTTTATATACTGCATGTAGTTTAATCTATATATCTATATATCTATACATCATCATTTTTTAGTAGATTACTTTTATGCAGTGGAGTAAAAAATTGCATATTTCCCTCTGAGATGTAGTCGAGTAGAAGTAGAAAGTAGCTGAAAGTGGAAATACTTAAGTGAAGTACAAGTACCTCAAAACTGTACTTAAGTACAGTTCTTGAGTAAATGTACTTAGTTACATTCACCACTGACAGTAACTTGTTGTTTATTAGAGGAACAGCTTTAAAGGACAGATGAAGGTTTTATAAGATGTACTAACAGTTCCCTCTACACCAGCTTATTGTGTAACTGTATATTAGTCATGTTTACTGGACTGTTGTCTGGATGCATCCACAGATCCACAGATCCACAGATCTACAGATCTACAGATCCAAAGATCCACAGATCTACAGATCCAAAGATCCACAGATCCAAAGATCCACAGATCCACAGATCTACAGATCCACAGATCCAAAGATCCACAGATCCACAGATCTACAGATCCAAAGATCCACAGATCCAAAGATCCACAGATCCACAGATCCACAGATCCACAGATCCACAGATCTACAGATCCACAGATCCAAAGATCCACAGATCCACAGATCTACAGATCCAAAGATCTACAGATCCACAGATCCACAGATCTACAGATCCACAGATCCATAGATCCACAGATCTACAGATCCACAGATCTACAGATCCACAGATCCACAGATCTACAGATCCACAGATCCACAGATCTACAGATCTACAGATCCAAAGATCTACAGATCCATAGATCCACAGATCTACTGATCCACAGATCTACAGATCCACAGATCCACAGATCTACAGATCCACAGATCCACAGATCTACAGATCTACAGATCCAAAGATCTACAGATCCATAGATCCACAGATCTACAGATCTACAGATCCAAAGATCTACAGATCCATAGATCCACAGATCTACTGATCCACAGATCTACAGATCCACAGATCCACAGATCTACAGATCCACAGATCCACAGATCTACAGATCTACAGATCCAAAGATCTACAGATCCATAGATCCACAGATCCACAGATCTACAGATCTACAGATCCAAAGATCTACAGATCCATAGATCCACAGATCTACAGATCCACAGATCTACAGATCCACAGATCCACAGTCAGTCGGTAAAAAAACACAATAACTGGAATTGATTTGATCTTTTAATGAGCTCAACGTACAATAGAAGAGAAATACAGGCTGACAGCTCAAACCAAGTTTAAACCAGGTAGAGTATTGGTGTAGTAAACTGGGGGGGGGGGACAGGCGAGACAAGGAAACAGGATCCAGAGAGACAGATCTGTGAGTTTTAAGGCTTCTCAGATGACAAAACACTGAACACCAGTTCAAGACAGCAAATAAGTGAAACCCCCATAATATATTAATATACTATCATATTACAGATATGATAATCAAATGAGCTCAGAGCTCATAGACCAGAGATCAGAGATCAGAGATCAGAGATCAAAGCTCAGATCAGAGATCAGATCACAGATCAAAGCTCAGAGATCAGAGCTCAGATCAGAGATCAGAGGTGAGAGATCAGAGCTCATAGATCAGAGATCAGATCAAAGCTCAGAGACCATAGATCAGGTCAGAGATCAGAGCTCAGAGATCATAGATCAGAAATCCGAGCTCAGAGATCAGAGCTCAGATTAGAGATCAGGTCAGAGATCAGAGCTCAGATTAGAGATCAGAGATCAGAGATCAGAGTTCAGAGATCAGAGTTCAGAGATCAGAGTTCAGAGATCAGAGATCAGAGATCAGAGATCAGATCAGAGATCAGAGATCAGAGCTCAGGTTGCAGCTTCAGGCGGTCGTCACAGAAGAAGGCGTGCAGAGTCTTCCCCCTGGAGATGTACTTGATGCTCTCGATCTCACCGCCGTAGTTGCTGGGCTTCTGGAAGTGGATCTCCAGGTGGTCCTGCAGGTCCTCCTCGTCCTTCTGGTCCTCGATGTCATCCAGGAGGATGGTTCGCTTCGGAGAGCCGCAGAAGGTCTGAAATGAAACACCAGCATCAGTTTGCCTTCTTCTTCAGATGGATCCTGATGTTCCCACTGATATCAGCTCCAGCTCTCCACAGCTGTTGGTACTGAAAGGATTCAGTGTGTTTTATAACACTAATGACCAACAAGTTAACATGGAATAATAGAACTAGAATAGAAACACTAAGTAAACTAGGGATGGAACGGTTCCCGGTTTCACCGTAAACCACAGTAACGGTTAGTATCAGCGTTTAACATGATGAAG
>CAKAOJ020002654.1:0-10982 GCA_916701645.2 Sebastolobus alascanus | reverse complement strand
TAAAAAGTCTGAAATAAGTCAGAGTAAAAAAGTCTGAAAAATGGCTGAGTAAAAATGTCCGAGTAAAAAAGTAAAAAAAAAAGAAGTACGAGTAAAAAAGTGTGAAAATAGTCAGAGTAAAAAAAGTCTGAAAAATGTCTGAGTAAAAAAGTTTGAAAAATGTCTGAATGATAAAGTAAAAAAAAAAAGTCTGAAAAATGTCCGAGTAATAATAGTCTGAAAAATGCCTGAAAAAGGTTTGAGTAAAATGTCTGGAAAAATCTCCGAGTAAAAAAAGTGTGAAAAATGTATGAGTGAAAAAGTCTGAAAACTGTCTGAGTAAAAAAGTAAAAAAAAAAGAAGTACAAGTAAAAAAAGTGTGAAAAAGTCAGAGTAAAAAAATTCTGAAAAATGTCAGAGTAAAAAAGTAAAAAAAAAAGATGTCAGAGTAAAAATGTCTGAAAAATGTCTGAGTGAAAAAGTCTGAAAAATGTCTGAGTAAAAAAGTCTGAAAAATGTCAGAGTAAAAAAGTATAAAAAAAAGAAGTCTGAAAAATGTCTGAGTAAAAATGTGTGGAAAAATCTCCGAGTAAAAAAAGTCTGAAAAATGTCTGAGTGTAAAAGTCTGAAAAATGTCAGAGTAAAAAAGTATAAAAAAAAGATGTCTGAAAAATGTATGAGTAAAAATCTCAGAGTAAAAAAAGTCTGAAAAATGTCTGAGTGAAAAAGTCTGAAAAATGTCTGAATAAAAAAAAGTGTGAAAAAGTCAGAGAAAAAAATTCTGAAAAATGTCAGAGTAAAAAACTAGAAAAAAAATGTCTTAGTAAAAAAGTGTGAAAAATGTCCGAGTACAAAAGCATAAAAAAAGAAGTCTGAAAAATGTCTGAGTAAAAATGTCTTGAAAAATCTCTGAGTAATAAAAGTCTGAAAAATGTCTGAGTGAAAAAGCCTGAAAAATGTCCGAGTACAAAAGTATAAAAAAATGTCCGAGTACAAAAGTATAAAAAAAAGAAGTCTGAGAAATGTCTGAGTAAAAATGTCTGGAAAAATCTCTGAGTAAAAAAAGTCTGAAAAGTGTCTGATTAAAAAAGTAAAAAAAAAAGAATTCTGAAAAATGTCTGAGTAAAAAAGTCAAAAAAAAAAAGTACGAGTAAAAAAAGTCTGAAAAAAGTCAGAATAAAAAAAGTCTGAAAAATGTCTGAGTGAAAAAGTCTGAAAAATGTCTGAGTGAAAAAGTCTGAAAAATGTCTGAGTAAAAAAAGTATAAAAAAAAGATTTCTGAAAAATATCTGAGTAAAAATGTCCGAGTAAAAAAAGTCTGAAAAAAGTCAGAATAAAAAAGTGTGAAAAAAGTCAGAGTAAAAAAGTCTGAAAAATGTCTGAGTGAAAAAGTCTGAAAAATGTCTGAATAAAAAAAAGTGTGAAAAAGTCAGAGAAAAAAATTCTGAAAAATGTCAGAGTAAAAAACTAGAAAAAAAATGTCTTAGTAAAAAAGTGTGAAAAATGTCCGAGTACAAAAGCATAAAAAAAGAAGTCTGAAAAATGTCTGAGTAAAAATATCTTGAAAAATCTCTGAGTAATAAAAGTCTGAAAAATGTCTGAGTAAAAAAGTCTGAAAAATGTCTGAGTAAAAAAGTAAAAAAAAAAGAAGTACGAGTAAAAAAGTGTGAAAATAGTCAGAATAAAAAAAGTCTGAAAAATGTCTAGGTAAAAATGTCCGAGTAAAAAAGTAAAAAAAAAAGAAGTACGAGTAAAAATGTCTGGAAAAAGTCAGAGCAAAAACAGTCTGAAAAATGTCTGAGTAAAAAAGTAAAAAAAAAAAGAAGTACGAGTAAAAAAGTGTGAAAAATGTCCGAGTACAAAAGCATAAAAAAAGAAGTCTGAAAAATGTCTGAGTAAAAATGTCTTGAAAAATCTCTGAGTAATAAAAGTCTGAAAAATGTCTGAGTGAAAAAGCCTGAAAAATGTCCGAGTACAAAAGTATAAAAAAATGTCCGAGTACAAAAGTATAAAAAAAAGAAGTCTGAAAAATGTCTGAGTAAAAATGTCTGGAAAAATCTCAGAGTAAAAAAAGTCTGAAAAATGTCTAAGTGAAATGTCTGAAAAATGTCTGAGTAAAAATGTCCGAGTAAAAAAGTAAAAAAAAAAGAAGCTAGAGTGAAAAAGTGTGAAAATAGTCAGAGTAAAAAAAGTCTGAAAAATGTCTGAGTGAAAAAGTCTGAAAAATGTCTGAGTAAAAAAGTCTGAAAAATGTCTGAGTAAAAAAGTAAAAAAAAAAGAAGTACGAGTAAAAAAGTGTGAAAATAGTCAGAATAAAAAAAGTCTGAAAAATGTCTGAGTAAAAATGTCCGAGTAAAAAAATAAAAAAAAAAGAAGTACGAGTAAAAATGTCTGGAAAAAGTCAGAGCAAAAAAAGTCTGAAAAATGTCCGAGTAAAAAAGTAAAAAAAAAAAGAAGTACGAGTAAAAAAGTGTGAAAAATGTCCGAGTACAAGAGCATAAAAAAAGAAGTCTGAAAAATGTCTGAGTAAAAATGTCTTGAAAAATCTCTGAGTAATAAAAGTCTGAAAAATGTCTGTGTAAAAAAGTCTGAAAAATGTCTGAGTAAAAAAGTAAAAAAAAAAGAAGTACGAGTAAAAAAGTGTGAAAATAGTCAGAATAAAAAAAGTCTGAAAAATGTCTGAGTAAAAATGTCCGAGTAAAAAAGTAAAAAAAAAAGAAGTACGAGTAAAAATGTCTTGAAAAAGTCATAGCAAAAAAAGTCTGAAAAATGTCCGAGTAAAAAAGTAAAAAAAAAAAGAAGTACGAGTAAAAAAGTCTGAAAAATGTCTGAGTAAAAAAGTAAAAAAAAAAGAAGTACGAGTAAAAAAGTGTGAAAATAGTCAGAATAAAAAAAGTCTGAAAAATGTCTGAGTAAAAATGTCCGAGTAAAAAAGTAAAAAAAAAAGAAGTACGAGTAAAAATGTCTGGAAAAAGTCATAGCAAAAAAAGTCTGAAAAATGTCCGAGTAAAAAAGTAAAAAAAAAAAGAAGTACGAGTAAAAAATGTCTAAAAAATGTCTGTGTGAAAAAAGTAAAAAAAAAAAAGTCAGAGTAAAAAAGTGTGAAAAAAGTCAAAGTAAAAAGTGTGCAAAATGTCTGAGTCATTGTTATATCACAGGCAATAAATCTATATTTATTCCCTTTTCTTTGGGGGAATATTTCTAATCTACTATGGCATCACTTCCCCCCTTACGATGTCATGTCGGGTCTAAATCGCCAAAGAATTTTAACTATTCATATCTTTGTGCACTTTGTAATAAATCATTTTCAATTCATACAAGTCTCTCCTGATTGAAATGTATTTAACGGTATAAAGGTACGGTATATTGGTTTTATAATTATGAAAACATGGTTTTTAAAATGTGTATGAATTAATGTATTGTTGTCTAATTGTATGTTTATTTTTATAGGACTGTCTTCATGTGTGGTATTGACTGTCACTGTTTTTTCCCACATTGTTTAGAGTAACGGGCCTTTTTATTTTCTTTCTTGTTTTCTTTGTTTATTTTTAGTATTATTATTTTTATTATTACTGGGAATAGTGCAATAGCGTTGACGGGCATATGTGCAATAATTCTGATGGCGTGTGAAATCTTAGAGTCATAGCAGAACCAGGTGGAAGTTATAAGGCTCCAGATAAGCTTAGAGACCCCTTCTGGTGTAATCATAACCTGACGTTGGTTGCAGTGTCATCCACCTATCAGTTCCTGGGTATAATATATACGATTTGTGGTCCTTGAGAGTGTGCAGTGACATTTCCCTTAAGGAATCATATTTGTGTTTAACTGTGTGGTTGGGTCCTAAAGTTTACTGTAGCCATTGACAGATTCCTGGGTATTTTGCTATCTAGATCAAGTGATTGTGCAGTGCCCGGTCCACCGTACCTATTCAAGGTTGCATTGTGCAGCTCTAAGTTGCCTTTCCTTTTTTTAGAATGTTTTTAAAATGCAAATTGTATAAATAAATTATATATATTCTTTGAACTGCCAGCCTCTCGTCCCGTTTATTCTGGACACTTACCTGTGTATAAGGTGCACTAGACTGGAAATTGATAGTTACAGTACTAAGTTGTAGCGTGAATGGTGCCTGCTACTTTGAGAAGCATCTTATCTCATCCTGCATCTACTGGGATGAGAAAAACACATTCTTGTGTCCGACAAGATTTGGTCATTTACAGATGGATTTCTCCAAAGAAAGAACTATTTGTTTGGGTAAAGGGCCATAAACTCTTTTATCGACCATCGAGTGTCAGTTTTGACACTGTCCAGGAGGATAATAACTTTTAAAACTGTGGGAAGGGTTTTCTCCCCACTTAAACCAACAAGAACTGATAACTTTTCCTGACTTCAAAGTGATCCGTTTGGTCAAAAACACACACACACACCCACACTCTCCTGTCCATCACACATTCCACAGCCTAGATTTCTTAACCTTTCGGTGACCCAGAGATTCACTCCAGCGGTGAAGCGTCAAGCCCACCTAGTTTTCATCTGTGGTAATGTGACCAATAATTAAAGTGTTTAGAAGTCATCATGAGTTAGATTATTGACTTCTTTGTGTATAATCATTAATGGTATTGTAATACGTTTTAATGTTTTATCAGTGATGTTCAATAGATGTAATACCTTAAGTTTAAAGATGTTAAAAAGGAGTTATAACTTGAACTTAGAATTACATTTTTTACAATCTTGATACTAATGTTTGATTAAAACATTAGTGGTTTTATAGTTTTTGATATGTGTCTGTCTCGTGCAAAAGAAAGGAAAAATTAGTAAAGAGGGAATTCTGATTTTGCGCGTGTAAAGGTTTTTCAATAATGAATCGATCAGAGAAAGAGAGGGTCTCGACCCCTCCCTCCCAGAGGGGGTTAAAGAAGAGATGACACAGAGTCAGAAGTGCTGTTGTTGGAAGAAGTTGAGAAAGTTGTCCGCAGGGAGATGACTCCAGCAAGAGCTCTCCAGAACTTATATACATACATTTCATTTGTGTGTTTATTTTCTACCTCATGTTCATTTTTCTGAGTCAAGTGACTTCTAAAGGACAGCATTTTTAAAGATCTTTTGTTTATCTCGCGTGATTTAAATGCTAAGTGCTTTGCCAGCATTTCTAGTTTTTCCGTGAAATAGATAAATTCTAAAGCTTCAGAAGATAATCCGACTTCAGCTTTTTGATCTCTTTCAACGAGTAATCAGCCAACGGACTTCAACTCCCACATTCAATGTTCTGACGAGAAAGTTGAATGTTCTCCACGCTTTGCTGTTTGGTATCCCGGGCCAGCTGAACCGATCTCATCCAACCCATCCAAGGGGCTTGTCTATCCAGACAACGTGTGAGGAAACGGCCTCTGGACCCACAGAACCAACTGCAGCGATAAGTGAATGTTCCGTGGCTTTATGATCAATAGTTGTTTGTCAGACATATCTTCTAAATTTCCTAATCTTCCAAATTATAACTGCAACTTTTATAGCTTAGAGAGAATAATCAGACTTTCCCTCACTACTAAAGTTCCAATCAGAATTGCTTCATTGAATTTTCATTTCATTCATTCATTCATTAATTAATTAATTACCAGTGTTAATTAATCATTTGTATATTCATCACTTCATTTATTCAATTATCACGATTTATGGTAAATAAATGTTTCACTTTATCACTACGTCATGTCTGTGTGTGTATTTCAAAGCAGAACTGTAGATCAATGAATTCAGAACTTATACTTCAGACTTGAGATTGATTAATGATCAATACTTCTATCACAATAGTTTCTGCTTTTCCTATAAAAAGTGGTGGTGCCCCGAATTGAGTATTTCTTTATTTAACGAGTGCAAATCTTTAATTACATGTAGTGGTTAACGCTACAGTATTATTGGTGCCGTCCTTGTGAGGCGAAATCAAATCAACAAGTCTGCTGAAATGAATACACAGATATTTTCCGCTGATACTGTGAAATAGTGAATTTATCCCCGTTGAAAGAAATAGGTTTTATCAAACTTCACCTAACTTTAGAAAGTTAATTCTTATCTTGCTGTCTGCTTGACGATCTTTAATGCTGCTATTTGACTTTCTGCTGATTACTGGATGTGTGTGTGAGAATTCACATTTCTTATTGATTGTTACATTTGCCTGCGAAGTTATGATTTGAGCTCAGCGTTTAAATTGTAAAGTTGAATTTACACCGGCGAAGGCCCGGTTGTAAATACGCCGTGTTTCGAGGCGTATAGTTGCATTGACAGAAGAAAGCGTTACTAATTAGCCTGGAGCTATGGGTGTAATTGCATGCAAAAGTGTATTGATACGCTTATTGATAAGGCCTTGACAGAAACCAATTCTATCTTCTGTTCCTGGGATTGTGGAATAGCCCGTGCATGGTTCCTATCTGACCCAGATGCCTGTTTAGCCGGACAAGCTTAGCTAACTTGCCGCTAAACGCCGCCCGTGTGGTTTAAAACTCTGCTTGTTTATCTGTCGCGAACAGTAAGAGTACCCTTGTGGTTTGATGCAGAGAGATTAAGTGCTTTGAGGTACTTTGCAAGTCCCGAAGAGGACTTTTGTTGCGAAAGAAATCTTGCTCCAGCCGTGGAGTGAGTTTTTGGGCCGCCGTGCCTGTTTCAAAGTGTGTTATTGTTTGCGGAGACAACTTCCCTGTTCTGTGTTCAAAATACAGACTGAGCTTGAGCGAGCGCAGAAGCTCTGAGTGGGCGTTGCTTAGAGACGTCATCCAGAGCTCCTCCCTTGTCTGCGAGGGCGAGCCTGTTGTCTCCATCTGGTGGATGATTTGGTTAACGAAACTTGGGATTGAATATTCAACCTTTTCTCTGTGTACCTAACATACTTTGTAAATGCAAACTTACCACGAAACATTTTAATTAAACAACGACAATAACATCTCTTCCTACTAACTATTCTTAAGTAGTGAGTTAAATCCATACTAATTCACCCTCCTGCATGCTACCACTTTGGAATGTCAACACTATTTACATTTGAGATTTAATTAGTGGTCTATGTGTTTGCATAAGTGTGATTGATAATGCAGCTTCTGTTTGATTCCTGTTCAGTGTGATTGCTCCCTAATAATCGCCTGTGTTCTAATAAATAATAACCACTCATTTACTAAATGAATGATCAACATAATTTAATAACCATTTGTGTTTCCTTGCTCACAGATTTTATTAATTGATCATTTATAACGATTGAACAACAATAAAACACATAGGATTTGATGATTCATTCACAGAACAACTTACGAGTTGTAAACAACCCGTAAATAACTGCATGCAAGATTAACATACTTGTTGTGGTATGACAAAGAATCCGATTAATTAACCAATTTCAATTAACTTTTCATTTTATTACTTTATCTCAATTTTTTTTTTTATTTTAATTTTTTTTTTTTGTTGTTCTTCTCCCTTTTCTCCAAATTGCATTGTATTTTTATTTTTATTCCATTTTTCCTATAAATATCCGTCCTTTTCTTTTCTCCTTTGCTTAACTCAAAAGCAATTAACCAAGTTCTTTAACCAAACCACCTGTCGAAATGTCCAATCCTGATCAACCCGGTCGAACCAGTCCAGCCTCATCTGATGGCTCAGATGGTGGCGATATTGTGGACAATTTAGAGATTGCGCTTGTGGACTTGACTGAAGATTTATTGCCTGGGTATGTAGCACACATCCAAGGTAAAGATTCCTCAGAGCAAACAAACATAATGTCAGACCTCATCCATGAAGCCCAGTCTAATCCACTAAAAGGTAAAGCACTAGCTAAGATGCTAGGCAGCATGACTGCCGTGTTAGCAGCGCAGCTTAAACACACTCGGAGACTGCTTTACCTTGCAGCAGGTAAGTTGAAATTGCGCGCGCAACAGGTCGCACAGCTACAGGAAGGAAACAAATCCCTTCATCAAAAACTTGAAACTTCCAAACAATCTTTGGCTCAAGCGGACACACGCATTAATGAGCTGACAACTCAACTTAACACCCCAGATGAGAAAAAGGCAGACTTGGAAAAACGAAATTGAGATTTGAAGCAGTCGCTTCAAATGCGAGAGCAACAACTGGTTGCCATACAAGATCGATTTGATGAGGTAAGTCATGTCAATGTTGAATCCAGAGAACTACTTGATAAAGCATTGGTACAAGTAGACGATTTAAAATCTCACAACAGGGTCTATGAACAACGCATGGACGCTGATCAAAGGCAGTTACGGCAGATGCAACACCAACTAACAGAAGCCAAGGAGGAATTGGCTGATGCCTGCCATCGACAGGAAGTGAAGGACGAAGAATTAGCAGCTGCTAAAAGAGATCTCCAATATTCTTTCGAGATTAATAGAACCCGACAATCACTTTTCGATGATGCTTTCCTTGAAGAAAGGAAAAAGAGCCACGCCCGAGAAGTTCAACGAGACCCGGATGCGCAGTTTCGTTCACCGTACACTCCAGATCTCTTTGGAACCAACAGAACTCCAGCGACCCCGGCCAGGCCGGCTTCTCCTTTGCAACCTTATTCATCTCCGGGTCCCCAGACTTTACCAGGTCCATCAGACCGCGATTTAGATAAAATCGCTCGTAACTTACCACGCTTCGAACCCAAACCTGGTGTCTCTCAGGACACCAGAGCGTACTTGAAAGACATCGACTTCCACTTGCGAAAGTTCCCAAATGTCACCGTCGATGAAAAGATATACCTGATCAAAGTTACCTCTAGTTGTGACGTTAGCAGGTTTATCGAACGCCAGCCAGATTCAGTCAGAGCTGACTATGACCTGCTCTGCCAGGCATTGGAAAAAGAATTCTCCGACAGCTTATCGCTGACCGGCTTAACAGCGGCTATGACGGTAAGACAAGGGAGAAACGAATCACCTAAAGAATTTCACCATCGCCTTCTCAAAGCTTACTTTGGTTCTCGAAATGAACCTGGGATGGAGGAAGACTTGAACTTCAAAACCCTCTTTGTCCAGAACCTCCATCCCACCACGAGTGGTCAACTTGGTGTACTGGCAAACCCACTCACCTCAACCATCCAACACTTGCGTGACCTAGCCTCTCTGGGATTTGAAATGCAAAAGCAATCCCTAATCAAGCCGGCAGAGCCCAACACCATCCTGAGTCTTAACACTAGACACTTTTCCATGGAGCTAGAAGGAGCCCCCGGCGGTGAACTACATGGTTCACCAAAGCGTCCTCCACACACCTACCGGCGTGTTGAGGAGCAGAGACCGTCTGCACCACAGCGAAACGATCAGAACCACGGGTACTCAAAACGACCTTGGCCTAACAGACTCCAGGGCCACTCCAAGTTCGATCAGAATCGCCAGTATAGGTACCAACCAAACCAGTGGGAAAATCGCAGGACTTATGACGACCAAGGAAAGGGCCGTTATAATTCACCAGATAATTACCCACAGTACAAACGACATCAGAAACCATCCCACCATGACTTCCCTGAGGAGGATAAAATGAGATATGGTAACAAACCAGCTTTCCAGCGGATGAAAAACAACTCCAAAGGTAAGTTTAACAAACCTAAGCTTGCCAGAGAAGACCTGGAATCCCTAAAGAGTCTTCTCCATGACATTTGCGAGGAGAACAGCAAGAAAGCTGATCTTTTCTCCGTGAATCCAACAGCCACTAGGGCTACTCCACAAAACAACCCCTCCAACCTACCTGAGGAGGTGGTTGGGGAGCATCGACTGATTTCCCGTGACCCAGAGCCTGTTCCCCTGCGAAACCAGAACCATGCTCCCCGAGGGAATGGATGTCATGAGTCAAAACAGGGGGGTGAAAAGCCTGTTCCCCCCAGCTCAGTCTTGTTGATGCATCTAAACTCCGAGAACAAGTCCCCTAGCGACGACGAATCAGTCATTCAGGGTGAAACACCCCCTCAATTCTTGTGCAACCTCGAGGAAAAAGGAGTTGCTCGTAAATTCTACATGTCTACGACTCTTGAAAACATGCTTGATCACGAAGCACTCCTTGACACGGCTGCAGACATCACCCTGATGTCATCAGAGCTTTTCAGCAGGTTGCAAACAATTGCACGCCGATCAAACAAACACTTGAAACTCCAGAAATGTTCCCTGGACGTTCAGCCGTATGCCCCGTTAGGCACCACATTGACAGCAGTGTTGATGGTGCACATAACCATCGGGCCAATGCGTTGTGTTCACCCCGTGTACATCTCTCCTCTTAATGCCATTCCTTTTCTCATCGGCAAAGACTTGCTTAACCGATTCGAGCCGTTAATCGACTTCAAACGCTCAAAGATCTGGTCACAGGTTCGCCAACCTCTGCCTATCTCTTTTACCCCAAGCGCTGGCGCTCAATGCTACGCACTAGGGACCGCAGAGACCGAAACCCGGGTTCAGAATGTTCCAACCGACCAACCAGAAGCAACTGAAGTTGGTGAAATCCCTGAACCATATGTCGTAAAGTCACAGGGCGCCCTCAAGGCCCCACTTTGGAAATTCAACCAGGAATCTCTGCCAGACCCCACCTCTTTTCCCAGCCCTCCCACCCCTACGGTCTGTGCAGTCACTCAGTCTCAGTCGACAGCCGAACCACCGGCAGACCCCGTCACTCCGGATGCCGTCTCTGTGACGCCTGAGTTCTCTGGCTCTAACCGGGTCTCACTTCAGACTTTGAACCCGGCGGTCCACACCATGGACCTCTATCTCTTTGATCCCTTGGCACATGACGTTTTCGATGCTGACTTTGAGTCTATGCTAAACTTGCGACACCTGTTCAAATTGCGCTCTTCCCTGCAGGTGAATGCGGGCCTTTTGGTCCATGTTTCCGACGCACTCACTTCTCCTGCGCTCGTGGTGCCTCGAAACCACAGGGGGGTGATGCTGATGCACGCCCATGATTCACCCGGTGCAGGCCACACAAGTGTTAAAGCAACACTCGCACTGAAACAAGTCGCTTGTTGGCCACAAAAGCAGGAAGACGTGGCGGATTACATC
>CAKAOJ020002653.1:0-11300 GCA_916701645.2 Sebastolobus alascanus | reverse complement strand
ATTATATCATACAATTATTGGTATTAATCAAATTCTTAATAAGCATTAATAATAACGGGGCACCACCCTGGAATCAGGGACCAATAACCAAACCATTTATACAGTCTCAAAGGATTGTTCACTAAAAATGCCAGTATTTAAACACTACTTTACATTTATTAGGTGAATGATGAAGGGGTGAATCCGAGCACTGACTCTCACAACCAGCTGTTTACTTGTTTCTTTGAAGAAGGAAGGTTAAACGCGCTTCAGCCGTCTCACAAGGAATAGTAGGCCTGTCCGGTGCTCACAGAGTAGGGCAATCTTGTAACAGGAGAGACTTCAGAGAGCAGGTCCAAAGCACACTGGAGCACACGGATTTAATGCAGTAAACTTTATTAAAGACTAACGTTTCAACGCCAACTGCGTATTTATCACTATTATTACAATTATTTTTGATATATGTACATGGATGTAGTCACTGAAACTGCTATTTATATATGTACTTTTACTTCTCTCTTTTTATTATTATATGATATACTGTATTATTGTTTACCTGCCTACACGAAGCTTATTGTTCCCTCCCCCCATTTTCCAGCCTATGCTGAATCAGTTACCAACTAGGGAGGCTATTTAAGTGGATGTGAGTCTCAGCTCTGTTTGACTCTGATGAAGATGCAGTTGGCGTCGAAACTTTAGTCTTCAATAAAGTTTACTGCCTGAAATCCATGTGCTCCGGTGTGCTTTGGACCTGCTCTCTGAAGTCGCTCCTGTTATAATAAGCTTCTTTGTTTCGTCTTGAACCTTTTTTTCTCTCTCTTTCAGCAGATAGGGTTCTGCAGGAGGTTGTAGATGAACATAAGATCAGTCTGAGGAGGAGATGTGAATGTGTAACTGAAGGAAGTGATGAAACAGGAAGTGGAACCCTCCTCAACAGGATCTACACTGAGCTCTACATCACAGAGGGACAGAGTGAAGAGGTTAATACCCAACATGAGGTGAGGCAGCTTGAGACAGCTTCAAAGAAGAAGACCCTCCATGACGCTCCAATCAAGTGCCGCGACATCTTTAAAGCCTTACCTGACCAACAGGGACACATCAGAGTCGTTCTGACGAACGGCGTTGCTGGCGTTGGAAAAACCTTCTCAGTGCAGAAGTTCACTCTGGACTGGGCAGAGGGCTTGGAAAACCAAGATGTCAGTCTGGTGATTCTGCTTTCGTTCAGGGAGATGAACTTGATCAGAGATGAACAGTACAGTCTTCTCACTCTGCTCCATGTTTTCCATCCAACATTACAGAAGGTCACAGCAGAGAAGCTCGCTGTCTGTAAAGTTCTGTTCATCTTTGACGGCCTGGATGAAAGCAGACTTTCACTGGATTTCAAGAACAATGAGGTTGTGTCTGATGTCACCCAGAAGTCATCAGTCAACGTGTTGTTGACAAACCTCATCCAGGGGAATCTGCTTCCCTCAGCTCTCGTCTGGATAACTTCCCGACCTGCAGCAGCCAATCAGATCCCTCCTGCATGTGTTGACAGGGTAACAGAAGTACGAGGCTTCACTGACGCCCAGAAGGAGGAGTACTTCAGGAGGAGAGTCAGTGATGAAGAGCTGTCCAGCAGAATCATCTCACACATCAAGACATCCAGGAGCCTCTACATCATGTGTCTAATCCCAGTCTTCTGCTGGATCACTGCTACAGTTCTGGACCACATGTTGACTACAGACCAGAGAGGAGAGCTGCCCAAGACCCTGACTGACATGTACTCACACTTCCTGTTGGTTCAGACAAAGAGGAAGAAGCAGAAGTATGGTGAGGGACATGAGACGAGTCCACAGGAGCTGACGGAGGCTGACAGGGAAGTTCTTCTGAAGCTGGGGAGGCTGGCGTTTGAACATCTGGAGAAAGGAAACATCATGTTCTACCAAGAAGACCTGGAGCGGTGTGGTCTTGATGTCACAGAGGCCTCGGTGTACTCAGGAGTTTGTACAGAGATCTTCAAAAGAGAGTGTGTGATCTTCCAGAAAACAGTCTACTGCTTTGTTCATCTGAGCATTCAGGAGTTTCTGGCTGCAGTCTACATGATCCACTGTTACACAGACAGCAACACACAGGTACTGAAGGACTTCCTGGGATATTATTATTTTCATTCAACCCTGGATGTCTTCCTGAAGAGAGCCATGGAGAAATCCCTTGAAAGTAAAAATGGCCACCTGGACCTGTTTGTTCGCTTCCTTCATGGCCTCTCTCTGGAGTCCAACCAGAGACTCTTAGGAGGTCTGCTGGGTCAGACAGACAACAGTCCAGAAATCATCCAGAGAATCATCAACAACCTGAAGGAGATGAACAGAGAAAATGTCTCTCCTGACAGAAGCATCAACATCTTCCACTGTCTGACGGAGATGAACGACCAGTCGGTACATCAGGAGATCCAAGAGTTCCTGAAGTCAGAGAACAGATCAGAGGAGAAACTCTCTGTGATCCACTGCTCAGCTCTGGCCTACATGCTGCAGATGTCAGAGGAGGTTCTGGATGAGTTTGACCTGAGGAAGTACAACACATCAGAGGAGGGACGACTGAGACTGATTCCAGCTGTGAGGAACTGCAGAAAAGCTCTGTAAGTCCAGATGTGATTAACTTTATAGATCAGTGTAGATTACTAGTTTAGTTCTTCAAATATACACACTATAAAATTATTCTTAAAATATAATATTCTTATAAGTGTTCGACGTGTTTATTACATAAATATGTCAATTGTATTTTGTCACAGATGTTCTTGAGCTGTTTTAAATGTTGAGTTAAAAAATCTTTCAGTAGCTTGTGTTTCTAGCTGTCAAGTTAATGAACACTTATTCTATTTATTTCTAATAATTGTTACATTTTACAGTTTTTTCTTATTTATCTTTATTATTATTTATCTAACTGGGGGAACGTCTCCTGGTGCTGCCGCACACTCTACTCCCGGCAAAGCAACAAGAAGTACGAGGCGGGGGTGCGAGACGATTTCTCGTTTCTGCTTCTTCTAATTTAATCCAGACAGTGCAGTGTCCGTTCAGAGCATGTCTGTTCAGGACGGACCGAATGCTTGTAGCTTTCTCGAGAACCCCTTGTACAAACAACTTCACACTCGACATTGTGTTTCCTTGGGTCCTGAGCAATACACCTGCCATTAAATAGTTGCGTCACACACCCAAGTCACGGCTACTCACGGTTAGGAACACCGGTGAAATACACTCTGTTTCACAGTAAAAAACAGACCCCGGGAGCTGTTACTCACAGTCAGAAACATCAGTGAAATACACTTAGCAAAGGTAATTTCCAAATAGGTGTATTAGTCTCTGCTTTGACATAACCACCGCAGTTATAAAGTATAGCATGGGTTTAATTACCGGAGGTATTTTCCTGGAGGTAACGTTATTAGTGTTATTTGTTAGTATCAAGTCTGACACCGGAAATACAGTCTTACTCACGGGGGAAAAACACACACAGGTCACAGCTTACTCACGATCACACCAGTGAAATACAATAGAAGAGTTTGGTTGTAAAGTGAACTGCAGTCAATGAGCCGTGGTCTTCCCGCTGTGGACGACATGCTGGACTCAGTCTGCCGAGCCCTGAAGCCCCGCCTCCGCTGCTGCACAGAGCGCCGGTCGCTCAACAATACACCCACCAAGTGTAAAGTTTAGTGGATGATAGTGTTGTCGCGATACCAAAATTCTGACTTTGATATGATACCCTGCCTAAATATCTCGATACCGATACTGAAACGATACCACGGCAAAAATCTAAAACATCGGGAAAAGTAATTGATCAATGGTATGCATTAATCAGTAACTCTGTTTTTATGTCTTTGAAGCACTTTGTAAAGTTGTTTTTGAAAAGTGCTGTATAGATGGATTCTTCTTATTACTATTGTTCTTCTTCTTATTATTATTATTGGTTGAGTATGTAACTTTAGCTGAAGTGACAGTTATGAGGTAATGTTGAATGCTATGCTAACAGTGATTTGGTAGCACAAGTGGAGAATATTCATCAAGTCAGTGAACTGATTCAGTAATGTCAGTTGCACAACAACATCAATCTAAAGTTTTAACATTACCATTAGCTTGGGTTGTGCCAGTGTAAAATATTTCAAACCGGTTTGATATTAAGCCAAACACCGGACCGGACTGGTGTACCGAATTTTACCACGAGGTGTCGCACTTGACTCAGCAGCCGCAGAGAGCCCATGAATGAGAGTGGAGCGACTCCAGTCTACTTGGTGGCAGTAATGCACCTCTAAGCTGGTTTGCCAACCGCCAATAAACACTACAGAAGAAGAAGAAGTGGCACCACATAACACCTTACCTTGTGTGTTTTTGGACTCATCTCTTTCTTTGGCTTCAAATTCAAAATGTTGCCACAGTTTTAGTTTTCTTTGAGACCAGCTTTCCCATGTCTCGTCTCGTCACCCCAAAAACACATGAACTTCCTCATTCACAAACCTCTTCCCCCTCCCTCCTCTACTAAAGTTTGATATCCTTCATGTTGCCGGCTTCGGCTCACAGCCTGTCGGACAATAGTGGCTCTGTTAATCTGTTTATAAACAAATATAATATCATAATATTACGTTAATCACGTTGTCATACTGTTTATTAGTAATGCAATACAGGCTGGATTTAGCGCTGTGACTCTGTCGGCACAGGTTGTTGATGTCGGATACTTTTTAATTTGCCAGAATGTGTCATAATGACAAATGTCGGTTTCGCCGGTTAGCATAAAATCAAAACGGTTTAAGCTTGAACACCGAACCTGACCGGACCGGCAAAACGGAAAATCGACCCAACTCTAGCATTAGCCAACGTAAACTACTGGTCATACGAGACAAAGCTTGTCGTTGTAAAACCCGTTGTAAAAGTGTGATGAATCCAGCAATGGTGCATTTTATTGCTCATGAATTCAAGTTGTGTTCCGTCATCTTGTTTTTAAGTCTTTCCTTTTATTCTGTTACTCACAGAAGGAAACTCAGGTGTTTCTCTCTCTTGTTGCTGTAGAGAAGAGTAGTAACAGGAAATACACAGCTTCCACCAATAACAGCGGTCTGATGAATATATAACAGCAGAATGGTGGAATTCAGTCTTTTTAACAGATCTTATACACACCAAAGATCAATGTTGTGTTTTTAATGCTGATACACTGATAACGTCTTTCTGATGACATTATGTTGAAAATAATGTAACCCTATTTGTTCGTTAATTATGTTTGTGAGCTGAATACGTTTGATTCTGAGAAAAGAGTGTTAATGACAAAACGCCATGCAGTCATCAAAATATCAAATTTTATGAATGTTTAATTATGTACAGGTCTAATATTATTACCTAATTTGTTTAATTTCTCTACCGTTTGGCAGAAGTCACTGAATTTTCCCATTTATGGACGTAAACCTGACAGCAGCAGGTAGCAGCGAAGAGAGGTCAACTTTATCAACTGTGTTATTATTACTTATTCACTGAGTTTTAATCTGCTTTTTTAATCAAGAAGGCCTCATGCTAACTTTGTGGAGACAGACCTGGGATCAGATCACACTGACAGACTGGACATTATGGAAACCTCAATGTAACTAGATGTTGTCTCTCTTCATCTGCAAGATTAAAGAAAAACAAAAATAAAAGTCTGCAGGTTTGAGAGAGAGTGATGAGAAATTATTGTTTCATGTCAAACAGTGAGATAAGATTAGCTGAACCACTGATGTGAGGAGTAAATGTTAATCAAAGAAGTTTATATCAAACTGTTTAGTCATCAAATGCATGAAGTAAATATAAACTGTCCTCTTTCATAATAACATATTTTGTAATTTTTGTGTCATCACAGACTTTCTGGCTGTGGAATCTCAGATACTCACTGTGAAGTTGTGGCCTCAGCTCTGAAGTCCAACCCCTCCCATCTGACAGAGCTGGTCCTGAGTTACAACAAATTGAATGATTCAGCAGTGGAACTGTCTTCTGGACTGGAGAGTCCAAACTGTAGACTGGAGAGTCTGAGGTCAGTTCACTGACTGTAGCTTCTGTAGTTTGTACACACACTCTCTACACACTGGCTCTGCTCCAGATGGCTCTAGAGAGGGACGTTCACGTCTTCACGTCGGCCACCGTAGCTCTCCAAAACGCTTGGCACACAGGAGAGGCTTTAGTTGGTTGTAATCTCCTCACGTCACCGCTAGATACCACCAGATCCTACACACTGGACCTTTAACCACAGACCTTATTTCTGGCATCTAACTAAAAACCTATTGACCTCCAGACGAGGGTACAGGAAGTGCTAAAATACTAACTCATTTCTGGGTTTTAGGACTCATTCCTGCAGCGCTCTATTTGAACACGTCTAAAGGTGCAGCACTCTTCAACAAACACGTATTGCACCAACTTAAAGGCACATAAGTGATGATTATGAACGACACCATCTAATTAAAGGTTTCTATGGTTCCAAGTCATTCCCTCGTTCTTTTTGACAGCAGATCTAACTGTGCTCTGTTTCATGTCAGCATTGTCTAATTATTTGAAGCAAAAACCAAATAAATATTCTGCATCAGAAACCTCTTTGCACGTTCATGTTTTTATCAAGTCTATCTGAATACAATACTCACATGTTCATATGTACATTCAAAGAGTTATTGATGTCTGTCATCATTCCTTCTGTCTGTGAAGCAATCCCCGTATAACCTGAGTGTTACGAGATGAGGACTAAATCCACAGTCTTGTTCTGTGTAAAATGACCTGTAAAGTTGATCTTAAACTAATCGGAGGCTTCAGCAGTCTGAGTTAGATGTATTAGGGCGGGGTGACTTGGAGGAAATAAAATATCATGATTTTTTTGACCAAATACTTCGATATCGATATTGCGACGATACTGTAGGATTGACAATTGGTGTTTTCACAAAATATTTACACAATGAGTTTTTTGATAAATAATCATCAGTAATGTGGATGTCATGACAAAGTGTAAATGACAAAAATAGAACAGCTAGAACAGTCTGGTAAGTTCAGAAAATTACGTCATTTAATTAAAATGTACCCTTTTAAAGAAAAGACAAATTATCCCATATCACGATATTACGATACCCAAAAATCTAAGATGTATTCGTCTCATATCACGATATCGATATAAATTGATTATTGCCCACCTTAGTATGTATCCATGAGTATGTTGTGTTTGACAGTTTCCTTTTTGAGCTGAGGATTAGTAACACAAAGGGGGGTTTTGGTACTAAAAGATCGATTCACGAATGTATTCAATTTTTTTTATCGATTTTTTAATACCAGAATCGATATATTTGCTCCATTTGAGTCTATGTGGAGATAGAAGGAAATTACCGCTTTTATTGTTGTAGTCATGGCTAAAGCTACATGCTATCTCTGTCACGGACAGGAAACGTTATGTATCGCGGTAATGTGGGTCAAGCCGGCCGTCACTCACATCTCCGTGGTCGAATGGGCCGACACTTCAACTGTAGAGCACCCATGTACTGACATTTATGTTAAATGCATTGAAACGGCCCCGATGGAGCTGACCATGGTGGATAAAGAGAACGGAGCTGACGGGAGAGCTAGAGACCACCTTGGAGAAGTTAGAGGAAGTAGACAGGGGGACACGTACTGTTTTCAGATAAGGTGTTAACAAAGGGAACTGTATATACAAAATAATCAAGGGAAAATAAGATTGATTGATTTATTCCCAGAAGTATAAAACATTATATGCCCCTTAAAAATTTAAAAAAGAAAAACCACTAATTTGTGAGGGAAATGTCTTTATTTTTTATTGTTGTTGGAAAAAAAGTAATAAATAATTCCTGAAATGACTAATATATTTGACTGCAAAACATCTCTGACTACATACATGCGGGAAATCAAACATTCTTACTGTATAATTTAGATATTTTCCAAAGTAAAAGTCCTAGAAGTGTATGATTCAACTTTTTCCCTCCATGGTCTAGTGGTAAAAAAGTTAAAAAGCAATCACAATAAATCGAAAAATCGAATCAAAATATTTAAAAAAGCACAAACATATTGAATCGTGATAGTATTGAATCAGGAGATAGTTGAATCTTCCACCCCTTGTAAACACTCACTTGATTTGTCTGACTCAGACTGCTGAATTTCATATTAGTTTCAGTTGAATTATGAAGTAATTTTTTACATGTAGTTGTGTTATGAAGGGACCACTTCACAGGGGGAAATGATTACGACCCAATAACTCTTTTAATGTCTAGACATGTGGCTGTTGTTTAGACACACTTGAACAAATGTGGACCTTTCCTGTAAATACATAAACCTACAAGCTACCAGATAGGTGAGAAGAAGGCCATGTAATAAATGAAGTAATGAAGTCCAACAAGTCTGATTTAATATTGTCCTCTAAATTTCCCGACTTGACTGAGATCAGAGCATGTTATTTATGTGTGTTGACATGAATAGGTGTATGAATGTTTGGTGACATTGGATGATGTCATAGAAGGCAGACATTATGAATCCCCAAAAAACACAATGACAAAGTCACTTTACTATTTTAGGGAAAAGATCATTGATTAGGACATAGTAATGTTGAGCTACACATTTAAAACCTGAACACATCTGATTGGATTATAAAGTGATTTTTATCTTCATCATTTATTCTTTATTCAGATTGAGGAGCTGCAGTTTGTCAGAGATCAGCTGTGATTCTCTGATCTCAGCTCTGAAGTCCAACCCCCCCCATCTGAGAGAGCTGGATCTGACTACAACGAGCTGAAGGATTCAGGAGTGAAGCTGCTGTGCGGTTTTCTGGAGAGTCCACACTGTAGACTGGAGACTCTGAGGTCAGTTCACTGACTCTCTGTTACTGTTATAGATCTTATATGTTTAATTAACAAATGAACCTGATTTATGTACAAACATAACTTACATCCATAAAGTTGTTAATGTCCTTTTCTTCATATTTTCATGTTTCTTGAACTAAATTTAGTCTGCAGTCACAAAAGACTTGTGTTTCTTAAAGAAGTGTAGAAAATGTCCACTGTTAGTTGTTAAAGTAAATGAATGTTTATATTTGTTGGTAAATGGTCACATCTGGATACAGAATATCCTCTGAACTAATATTTGTTTTAAATTGATCAAGTTTAGTTAATGAAGTAGAAATACTTTTCTGGTTTCTGTTTGTTTCAACGTATTCCACAAATAATGTCTGATCATTGATATTGATCCTTCAGCACACACACAGAGATGAACACAGAGATCAGCAGCATGTTATTGATGTGTGTTGACATGAATAGGTGTATGAATGTTGTGTGACATCTGGATGATGTCTGTAGAAGGCTGACATTATGATGATCCACAATAACACAATGACAAAGTCACTCTACTCATTTTAGGGAAAAGATCATTGATTAGGACATAGTAATGTTGAGCTACACATTTAAAAACCTGAACACATCTGATTGGATTATAAAGTGATTTTTATCTTCATCATTTATTCTTTATTCAGATTGAGTCGCTGCAGTTGTCAGAGATCAGCTGTGATTCTCTGGCCTCAGCTCTGAAGTCCAACCCCCCCCATCTGAGAGAGCTGGATCTGAACTACAACTACAAGCTGAAGGATTCAGGAGTGAAGCTGCTGTGTGGTTTTCTGGAGAGTCCACACTGTAGACTGGAGACTCTGAGGTCAGTTCACTGACTCACTGTTACTATTATAGATCTTATATGTTTAATCAACAATTGAACCTAATTTATATACAAACATAACTTACATCCATAAAGTTGTTAAGGTCCTTTTCTTCATATTTTCATGTTTCTTGAACTAAATTCCACCTGCAGTCACAAAAGACTTGTGTTTCTTAAAGAAACTGTAGAAAATGTTGACTGTTAGTTGTTAAAGTAAATGAATGTTTATCATTGTTGGGTAAATGGTCACATCTGGATAAAGAAGATCCTCTGAACTAATATTTGTTCTAAATTGATCAAGTTTACTTCATGAAGTAGAAATATTTTTCTGGTTTCTGTTTGTTTCAACATATTCCACAAATAATGTCTGATCATTGATATTGATCCTTCAGCACACACACAGAGATGAACACAGAGATCAGCAGCATGTTATTGATGTGTGTTGACATGAATAGGTGTATGAATGTTGTGGTGACATCTGGATGATGTCTGAAGAAGGCTGACATTATGATGATCCACAATAACACAATGACAAAGTCACTCTACTCATTTTAGGGAAAAGATCATTGATTAGGACATAGTAATGTTGAGCTACACATTTAAAACCTGAACACATCTGATTGGATTATAAAGTGATTTTTATCTTCATCATTTATTCTTTATTCAGATTGAGTGACTGCAGTTTGTCAAAGATCAGCTGTGATTCTCTGGCCTCAGCTCTGAAGTCCAACCCCCCCCATCTGAGAGAGCTGGATCTGAGGAACAACAAGCTGCAGTATTCAGATGTGAAGCTGCTGTATGATCTGGTGGAGAGTCGACACTGTAGACTGGAGACTCTGAGGTCAGTAGACAGTCGGAGTCGGTCCATGCTGGTTTCAGCAGTATTGTTGTGATGTGTTTCCTCAGTGAAGCTGTGAGAGGAGAACGGTGACACACAGAGAGAGAGAACAGTCAGCCAATCAGATCAGCCAGAAGCTTGTTGTGATCATTTGTTAGAGTTGATGTGAAGAAGATGTTGTTGTTGTGTTCATGTCTCCAGGAAATAAAGCTGGATTACAGCTGACAGCATCACATCATGTATAGAGACAGTGGTCCTCATCCATCAAACTGTCGTACAATCAAATCTGATCAGAAAGTCTTTGATCTCTCATTGATCAGTTCATCTTTGTCACAGCTCAGATCAGTCTGGCTGAAGCCTCAAATCACTGGCTCTTATTTCATAGAACCATGGTTACATTTAGTAACCATGATGTGGTCTGACCAAAGAGTTATTAAAGGAGGGTAACAGGATGAGGGTGAGGAGTTTTAATGTCTTTTGTAACTCGTTCCAATAACTAGGAGCAGCAAACTGGAATGAGTGACGACCAGAGGAGGTGCAGACTTTAGGAACGACCAGACTGATGAGTTTACTAGAAGATAAATTGCTGTTACTGTTGGAGATATTGAGTAGTGAGCGGAGATAGGATGTTGGTTCTGCCAATGATAGTTTTATAAATGAAACTGTGTGCTGCATCAGTGACTGACAGCTGATGAAGGGAGTTTCTGTAAATACTGATTCATGACCTTCTTTGGGGTTTTCTTCCTTCTTTTTCATTTCCCCGCTGGAAGTGGTGATCTCTGTTCTCGTGAGTCATGACGTGGAGTTTTAAA
>CAKAOJ020002652.1:0-11806 GCA_916701645.2 Sebastolobus alascanus | reverse complement strand
CCTAGGAACACTGGAGCTGAAACATCAGGGAGACTGGAGACCAGTGAGTGACTCTGTCTGGACCCTGAAGACAGCAGCTGCTGCCTGCAGAGAGTCAGACTGTGGCTCTGCTATTTCTGTAGAACAGAGAGAGGAGTCCTCAGTCAGATCTGTGTGGAGGATCAGCTCTGTCTGTGTTCAGCCTGGATCTGCTCTGAGGGAGTGTGCAACATCATATTCCTCTGACTCCATCCTGAATCTCACCTGCTCAGGTAAGCCCATCAGTGACATCATCTATAACATCATCTATGACAGTAATGTTTCCAGTATGTTCCTTCCTCCGTCACAGTGACAGTCGGTGGTTTCCATTGGACTGAACTGTAAATTTATCCAAGACAATGACATCCTAAAGTGTAGAGAACTGTATGACGAGCTGTTTTAACATGTAATAGCTCAGCTTGAATATACAGAATTAACATTAGAGATATCTACAACTACATTTTGAATAGTTGTAATTACATTGTGACTAGTCAGAGTTCTTATTCCAGATATATATAACCTCATTGTGACTAGTCAGAGTTTTTATTCCAGATCTCTATAATGTCATTGTGACTAGTCAGAGTTTTATTCCAGATATCTATAATGTCATTATGACTAGTCAGAGTTCTTATTACAGATCTCTATAACCTCATTGTGACTAGTCAGAGTTCTTATTCCAGATATCTATAACTTCATTGTGACTAGTCAGAGTTCTTATTCCAGATATCTATAACGTCATTGTGACTAGTCAGATTTCTTATTCCAGATATCTATAACCTCATTATGACTAGTCAGAGTTCTTATTCCAGATATCTATAACCTCATTGTGACTAGTCAAAACGACAGTTAGAGATATCTGTAATTCAGTTCTGACTATCCTAAATAACAGTTACAGATATCTATAACATCATTATGACTAGTCCGAATTAAATTGTAGATATCTGAAACTGGAATTACGACTAGTCATAATTCAGTTGTGGATATCCGTAATGAGAAACTCCATACACATGAATGGGAAAAGTAGTTTGAATCGTACTAGTCAAAATGTAATTACAGATATCTAGAATTAGAGTTATGACTATAGTCTATAAACAACGTTGCAGATATCTCTGATGAATCTCCTGTCTAGTTATTAAATGTTTAAACAGCTTGCCATAGAAGTGGGCTTGTTTCTGGAAGCTTCAAACTCTCCACAGACTGCTGAGCTTCACCTGACAGGACACACCTGTCTGTCTGTAGGCCTTTCCCATTTCACAGTTTCTACATCCTCCATTCCTTTCCTTGCCTCCTCTCCTCGCGTCTTAGTCCCGCCCACGAGAGATGCGAGCTGAGGAGGCGAGGAAGAGACGCGAGGAGAGAGGAGATGAGGCAACAGGCTTTTAACAAAATGAGACCGCCTCCTCTCGGAGCCGTCATTTTAAAGCCACATCAATTAAATATGACGTGTGGCACATTGTCACGCCTCTTTGATACGTCACAGGTGTCTCTGTTCACAGTTCTGTTTCATCAATTTGTGTGTTATTTTAACTAAATTCTATATTCACCCAGCAGCAGCTCATTTTATATGAATGTTCCCTTTAAACAAGAAGGCTGGATTTATTATATTACATTAGGTCTGTGTGTTGGCAAGAATCTGGCGATACGACACGTATCATGATACAGGGGTCACGATTCAGTATATCGCCATATATTGTAATTTTATTTTTATTTAATTTTAGAAAAACTGTCATAGTATAAAGAACACAACACCATATGCATAAAATCTGAGTAAAAAAAGTTACTTTTTTATGCAATTTACATTTATAACAGTCCCTGTAACATCCAACATCATAGCACTACGTTGGCTAACACTTCATTTTACAGCTCCGCAACTTTCATGGTAATTAGGTGATAATTAGCAAGTAACCTATTTGAAATTGATTTGGAATTACTGCCAAATTACCCCAATATTTACCTCAAAATCTATCTAAAATGACTTTATTATAAACATATTTAATAATTCTACCCTAAAATATCATCTAGTGGTTGAAATCGGGCCCTGAGGCTTGAGAAGAGGCTGTGTGCTGCTCTTCATCGGAGGTGGAAAACCAAACTAATAGAAGACACTTCTGATCACCATGGTGACTGATTGTCTACACAGATGTAACCTGGTAGCTGATGTCATGATTCAGGGAGGTTTTTAAGACATTTAAAACAAGTTAAAAATCTAATTCCTCTGCTTTGGTCCTGTCCCTCCCTAACTACATATTGTGAATCTGTATATAATACACTCTTTCAGGTGGCTCTATCCCTCTTCAGCCTTCACCTGACGCTTCTTTATTCACCGTCAAACTATTAGTGCACCGTTTTGAAATGCCGCTCCAGATTGACCTTCTTTGGTAAAGCCATGTTCACATTGCAGATAAGACAGACAGAGTTAGAATATGAGGAAACAAAAAGATAATCCTTCTCCCAGTCTGAATATAAATGATATGGTTTTGATCTTTTGGCTTTTAATATTTGTGTTTTGAGCTAACGTAGCTAATCGATTGGCATGGAGCGCTCTAAACTTCTCCAGTTAGTCACTGTCAATGAGCAGTGAAAAGATGTGTCCTGATGATGAACTCATGTTGGAACTGTTCTGAGTCCAGTTTGAATCACTGAATTGTTGTTTCATCTCTCCAGACTCTGTCAGGCTGGTGAATGGGACTAGTCTGTGCTCAGGCAGACTGGAGGTGAAGACTAACCAGTCCAACCAGTCCAACCAGTCCAACCAGTCCAACCAGTCGTGGTCCTCAGTGTGTGAAGCTGACTTTGACCAGCAGGATGCAGAGGTGGTCTGTAGGCAGCTTGGCTGTGGGGCTCCTTCAGTCCTCCAGGGGGTGATCTATGGAGAAGTGGAGGATCCAATGTGGACCAAAGAGTTCCAGTGTGGAGGAAATGAGTCTGCTCTCCTGGACTGTAGAAGCTCAGACTCAGAGAGAAACACCTGCTCACCTGGCAAAGCTGTTGGACTCACCTGCTCAGGTAGAAGAGGAGCTGCAGCTCTGATCTGGTTCATTTCTGTTCTAATGAAACTCACTTTATTCTTTTACTGATGACTCTCTTGTTTCTGTTCAGAGCCTGTCAGGTTCGTGGGAGGAGACAGTCGCTGTGGTGGAACACTGGAGGTGAAACAGGGAGACTGGAGACCAGTGGCGGGCCGTTACTCTGTCTGGACCCTGAAGACAGCAGCTGCTGCCTGCAGAGAGTCAGACTGTGGCTCTGCTGTTTCTGTAGAATGGAGAAAGGAGTCCTCATACAGATCTATGTGGTGGATCAGCTCTGACTGTGTTCAGTCTGGATCTGCTCTGAGGGAGTGTGCAACATCAGGTTACTCTGACTCCATCCTGAATCTCACCTGCTCAGGTAAGCCCATCAGTGACATCATCTATGACATCATCTATGACAGTAATGTTTCCAGTATGTTCCTTCCTCCGTCACAGTGACAGTCGGTGGTTTCCATTGGACTGAACTGTAAAGTTATCCAGGACAATGACATCCTAAAGTGTAGAGAACTGTGTGACGAGCTGTTTTATCATTTAATAGCTCAGCTTGAATATACAGAATTAACATTAGAGATATCTACAACTACATTTTGAATAGTCGTAATTACATTGTGACTAGTCAGAGTTCTTATTCCAGATATCTATAACCTCATTGTGACTAGTCAAAACGACAGTTAGAGATATCTGTAATTCAGTTCTGACTATCCTAAATAACAGTTACAGATATATCAAACCTCATTATGACTAGTCAGAGTCGTTGTCATGACGTTGCTCATCAAGGCTTCCCATTGGATATCGGCTCAACAAAGCATCTGAACAGTGTCAGCAGAAGCTTTTGCTAACTTGTATATTTCGGTAAAGTGTGAAAGATATGCACAGATTAAAACTTCCCGGATCAATAACTCATAAGAGAAACATAGTTAAAACACCAACGAGGGCTCTTTCTAACCGTAGTAAGGGAGTTGAGGCAACAGGCTTTTAACAAAATGAGACCTTCTCGCCTCGGAGCCGTCATTTTAAAGCCACATCAATTAAATATGACGTGTGGCACATTGTCACGCCTCTTTGATACGTCACAGGTGTCTCTGTTCACAGTTCTGTTTCATTAATTTGTGTTATTTTAACTGAATTCTGTTTTCACAAATCCAAATTCTTCATGACCATGTCAGACAGTATATTTCCTCTATATCTGAATGTACAAACAAAAAAGCTGCCGGAGCATCGAGGATCGAGGAGACGAGGAGACACAAAATCAGGTCCATTTTGTTGAACGGAGGGTCAACAAAACATAGAAAAACGTTTAAACGGAAACGGTGGTGCATTGAACACTCTGTTGTGCTACGCAAATGCACTGCCTTTATAATACGACAGGGTTTGTGCACGTCGCTGCTGATTGGGTAACACCTCTGACACACCCACCAAATGAGAGGAAACGCACCATTTGGAGGAAACACGCCGTTCAACCCGGAAACCGTAGCAAACCAGTGCACATTGTTTTCAGACTGAACGTGCCCCAGCTCTCAGCCAATCATCTCTCTGTGTTTACAGACCTGCTGCTTCAGCCCAACATCTCTGGGTCCTCCTCCGTGGACGGGGTCTCCGAGGCCCAGCAGCAGGGGTTTCACGTGCTCTGGGGCTCAACCTTCACCATCAGCTGCTCCGTCCAGCCACAGTACCCAGGAGGCTCCTTCCAGCTCAACTTCACCTCCTCCACCTCAGCACTCAACTACACCAAGCCAGCTGTCAATCACTCCGCCCACTTCCTGTTTCCTGCTGCAGAGCCCGCCCACCAAGGAAGCTACAGCTGTGTTTATCACGTCTATGTTTTTTCTCATGACTTCTTCTCTGAGAGCCGTCTGATCTCTCTCACCGTCGCAGGTAAGCTGACTGTTTACATGCAGGTTTGGAAAATGTGATCCGAACAGAGTGAAAATGATCAGCTGACAACAGAGAAGCTTCCATTCTGTAATGAAGGATTTTCATTATTTTTAAAATTAAGGAATTTTCTTATTTCATAGGGATTTCATTTAATTTCCTACTTAAGGAATTTTCTTTTTTGAAAATAATTTTACTTTATTTTGTATATAAGGAATTTTCTTATTTCATAAAAATGTTACTTAATTTTGTACTTTAAGAATTTTCTTATTTCATAAAAATTTTACTTAATTTTGTACTTAAGGAATTTTCTTATTTCATAAAAATTTTACTTAATTTTGTACTTTAAGAATTTTCTTATTTCATAAAAATTCCTTAATTTTGTACCTAAGGAATTTTCTTATTTCGTAAGAAGTTTGTATATTTTTGTACTTCATGAACTTACGTAATTTTGTCAATAAGTATTTTGCTTTTTTTTTATAATTAAGGATTTTACTTAATTTGTAATGAAGGATTTTGCTTATTTCATAAGAATTGTACTTAATTTTGTAATTAAGGATTTTTTTTATTTCGTAATAACTATCCTTATTTTTTTATTTAAGAAGTTTGATGAATTATGTCGGAGCCTACAGAGATCATAGAGATTAAAACATGAATACAAATTAGAGCTTTATTCTACGTGGAGATGACGTCAATTTAGGACGTCTGCTCACAACCAATTAAAGAGAGAAATGTAGTTCTAGTACTACTTTAGCAAAGTACTTTAAGGGTTATGAAATATTCAGTCATAATAAGTCCATGCATGTTGTTGTTTCTGGAATGACACTGTGACTATACTGTCATTGTGTTACACATGTCATACAGTAACCAAACTTATACAAAGTGGATAAATAATAAATAAAGCAAACAACCTACTGTAGGACAGAGCATGTTTGGTTCTAAACATATCAAAGTCTCACTAAAGTCACGTCAGCTGTATTTCTACAGATTAATCTCAGAGGACTTTAAAATCTGTCCAACAAAGAACAGTCTCCGTCCTCAGAGCCTGGATTCACATAAAGAAGATTCAAGAAGTGATTTTAGATTTCAGGTCACTACAGTTTGTGTTTAATGGGAGCTGTTGGACTCATGATGTGATGTGATGTGATGTGATGTGATGTGATGTGATGTGATGACTGTCCATGTGTTTGATCAGATCTAAGGCCTCTCATCATCAGAGCGGTCGTCCTGCCGCTGATTCTGCTGTTGGCGAACATTGGCCTTTACTTCTACTGTAAGGTACTGACACACGTCTGTTGTTCAGATCACTGACTGACATGAAGCACTCAGTCTGTGTTTATTGAAGTGAAGAGAGAGGAGTGATGCAGGAAGTCACATCTGTGTGCTGTCATGTGTCTCCAGGCCACCAGGGGGCAGAGGCCGGGCAGACGGGAGAAGGCTGAGCTGGATTATTATAACCTGGGTGTTCCTGCAGCTGAAGGAGGAAGGAGCTCAGGGAGCAGAGTAGCACCTCCAAGGAGCTCATCTCACATCCAGATGGATTTATAACACACAACCCAGCAGCAGCTCATTTTATAGGAATGTTCCCTTTAAACAAGAAGGCTGGATTTATTATATTACATTATATACTATATTTGTCTTACTCTCAACATGAAAACCAACAATGTGTTGGTCTTTTTCATACGTGACTTCCTGTCAGAACGTATGTAGCCCATTGGTTCCTACTGAAGATGTAAATCTCTAAAAACACCTCACAAACATAAAGTGTCATTGAAAACTAGACTTGAAAGCAGGAATACCGGCAGGAGTCCGACCCAGGCCGATCGGGAACAATGCTATATATTAAATTAAAATAAATGTGAAACATCATGTATATCCTCTAAACTCGGTGTTACCAATCAAATTTGAAGACAACTGAAGAATTAAATCCTGAGATAAGAGTAAAAACATGTCACAGAGCCACCTACTGTTGGATCTGTAGATCTGGAGCACATCCAGGGTTGGTGAACCACATCTACTGCCACGTTGACAATCTGTTGGTGTTTGTAATTCAACAATATACAGATAGGATAGGTCTCATTTTGCCAGGTTGCCGCCGCGTTACCAGGGTGACGTCGCGGTGGTAAAAGGGGGGGATGTATCTGGGCTGTACTTGATAACTAGAGAGGCAAGATGGCAGCAGAGAGCTTGAATCTTAATCACTGGATTTTATGATGCTGTATCCAGTTTGACCCCCTTTGACCACAATGTAAGAATTTCGCTAATTTTTGTACATAAGGAGTTTACTTAATTTTGCTTTTCAAAAATGTACTTAATTTCTATGAATTTGACTTACTTTTGTATTGAAGGAATTTACTAAATTTTGTATTTTGGGAATTTACTTAATTCATAAGAATTTTCTTAATGTTGTACTTAACAAATTTACACAAATTTATTATTGTATATTTTACTTTTACTACTTTTTTTCTAATGAAGGATTTTGCTTATTTCATAAGAATCTCACTTAATGTTGTAATCAAGGATTTTGATGATTTTTATAATTAAGTAATGTACTTATTTTTTAAAGAATTTTACTTAATTTTTTAATTAAGGAATTTTCTTATTTCATAAGAATTTCACTTAATTATATTTCAGTAGAATTTGGCTAATTTTTGTACATAAGGAGTTTACTTAATTTTGCACTTAAAAAATGTACTTAATTTCTATGAATTTTACTTACTTTTGTATTTAAGGAATTTACCAAATTTTGTATTTTGGGATTTTACTTAATTCATAAGAATATTCTTAATGTTGTACTTAACAAATTACACAAATTTATGAGTAATTAATGTACTTATTTAAGAATTTTACTTAATTTTGTAATTAGGGAATTTTCTTATTACATAAGAATTTTACTTAATTTTATTTCAGTAGAATTTGGCTAATTTTTGTACATAGGGAGTTTACTTAATTTTTCACTTAAAGAATGTACTTAATTTCTATGAATTTTACTTGATTTTGTATTTAAGGAATTTACCGAATTTTGTACTTTGGGAATTTTCTTAATGTTGTACTTAACAAATTTACACACATTTATAATTGAGGATTTTACTTTTACTACTATTTTTCTAATGAAGGATTGTGCTTATTTCATAAGAATTTCACTTAATGTTGTAATAAAGGATTTAGCAAATTTTCATGATGAAGTACTTATTTTTTTAAGAATTCTATTTAATTTTGTGATTAAGGAATTTTCTTATTACATCATAATTTTACTTAATTTTATTTCAGTAGAATATTTGTACTCAATAATTTTCCTTATTTTTGAATTTATGAATTTTGAATCATTCTGTAGTTCAGGAACTTGCTTTTCATAATTGAGGAATTTTCTTTATTCAAAAGGATTTTGCTTAATTTTATACAAAAGGAATGTACGTAAAGAATTTACTTAATTTCTATGAATTTTACTTAATTTTGTATTTAAGGAATTTACCTAATTTTGTACTTTTGGAATTTACTTAAAGTGGCAGTAGGCAGTATATTTTCGGCATCATTGGGCAAAAACTCCGTAATAACCTTTCAGCATATTGTAATTCAAGTGTTCTCAGAGAAAACCAGACTTCTGCTCCTCCTCATGTCTCTGTTTTCAGGCTTTAGAAAATCTAGCACGTGATGGCAGATTTTGACCAATCACAGGTGATTTCAGAGAGAGAGAGCGTTCCTATTGGCTGTGCTCCGGTCATGTGACCAGGACTTGGCTTCCTTCAACAGATTTTACAATGGCGGCCGCATCACAAACTTTCTCATTTTACAGCTAAACAGTAACTACAAGATGATTCTGAGAACATCTTAGGAGAGAAATATTCATTACAGTTACAGAATATTGATTCAGATTTGATTTATCGATTGATCAGAGTTGGCGAGTGATTGACAGCCGGCTCTCATAGACTGCAGCTGGACAGCGGACCTTGTTTTCCTCCGGTAAGTGAAATCCTTCAGATGCCGTTAGGAGCACCGGAGGACACAGTAGGACACAGAGGAACATGATTTTTTTAGGTTACCTGTTTCATGTACTACTGTCACGATATAGCGACCGTTTTCTAAAAATAACTTTTTTAAATCATATTTGCTCCAATCTCGCCTACTTCAGCTTTAATGTTGTACTTGAAAAATTAACAGAAATGTTCTAATTCAGGGTTTTATTATTTCATAAGAATTTAACATAATGTTGTAATCAAGAATTTTGCACATTCTCATAATCAAGTAATTTACTTATTTCATAAGAATGTTACTTGATTTTATTGCATTAGAATTTTGCTTAATTTTGCACTTAAATAATTAACTTAATTTCTATGAATTTTACTTAATTGTATTTAATGAATTTATCTAATTTTGTACTTTGGGAATTTCCTTATTTCATAAGAGTTTTCTTAATGTTGTACTTAACAAATTAACACAAATTTGTAATTCAGGGTTTTACTTATTTCATAAGAATTTCACTTAATAATATAATCTATTAATTAATACATAATTAATCAAATTTTTCAAAGAGTATTACTTAATTTTATTTTTGTAGAATTTGGCATATTTTTGTATTTAAGAATTTTTATTCATTCTGTAGTTCAGGAACTTGCTTTTTATAATTGAGGAATTTTCTTTATTCAAAAGAATTTTGCTTAATTTTTAATTAAGAGTTTTGTACTTGGATTTTGATACAAAATATCTCATAACCAAGCAATAATCTAATCTAATATATAAAAATATGAACACATACTGTATGTAGCAGGAGTCTTCAGAGATCATAGAGGTTAAAACATGAATGAAAATTTGGGGGTTTATTCTACGTGGAGATGACGTCACTTTAGGACGCACATACTTGGATTGCACAGAGAAATGTAGTACTAGTACTACTTAAGTAAAGTACTTTTAAGGGTTGTTGAAGTCGGATCAGTCGGGTTCATCAGAAGGAGGTTTTTTGACTCACCTGTGCAGATTTGCGTCCAAATATTCTGTTTTCATGTCACCATTGTTGCTGTTGGATCAGGACTCAGGTTTGCTGGGAGCTTCAATACACAGAGAGCACTACTAACCATTTTGTGGTCAAAGGCAAGATGACCGTCACAGAGCAGACACGGCGTGCGACTCGTCTACCGTCTACACTTTCTAAACCTCCCAGGCAGCTAAAAACCTCAACTTTCTCTCAACGACTGATGCTTGTCATCGCTTTAATAACGTGTCTTGTTATAGGCCAAACATGATATTGCTCTCTTGCTAAAAATAGCGACACAATCTACCTCCCAGCAGCGAGAAGTCGATATCTACTCTTCACCAGACTGCTAAACAATGGCCGCGCTACAGCTCCCTTTACTAAAAACAAAGAAGGTAACCCATCTGACACCTACCGGAGCCTTGCCCAGATTGCCGTCGTCTTACTCCTTGCTGGAGATGTGGAATTAAATCCCGAACCACAACCTGCCAGCTCGACCCATCTGGACGCTACGTTGCTAGCCGTGAAACAACTAGCAACCTATGCTAGCAGAGGGCAAATAAACCTGGCAACACTGCCTGCTCTCCCCTGGCTCCTTCTATCAACCCAGCTACCACAGCTTACAGATGTACAACAGCTGGTTCAATTACAACAAGCCCAGCTAACCCAGCCAACGCAGCTACCTGGCCAGCCATGCTACACCTACCTCCTCCGGTGCTCCAGCGGCTAACCGGACTAGCAGCGGGACCTGGTCGCAGCGGACCCTTGACCTCCGTGGACGCCAGCGGGTCCGTGCTTGCGACCCAGGGCCCAGCAGATGGATGTCACGGGCGTCCGCCGGCCGTACCACCACACCAATCGAGACAGCGGTTGGCCTGGCGACCACAAGCTCAGCTGGCGCAGCCGGCAGCTATCACCTGGTTATCAATGCTACATCTACCTCCTCCGGTGTTCAGGTGGCTAACCGGCTTAGCAGCGGGTCCTGGTTGCAGCAAACGCCCGACTTCTATGATTACCAGCAGGTCCGTGTCTACGGCTCAAAGTCCAGCAGCGGATGGAGACGCAGAGCATCCACTCTGGCTTTGCAGCGGTGGAAATCAGTGGATCTGTGTCTAAGGCTCACAACTTAGTAAAGTATGATCAGAAGCTTCCCCCTAGCATCACAAGCTAATTTATGCGGGGCATCCAGCATCCAGGCTGCTGCGGCCCCTCGAATGTAAACATCAGTGGCCCCGCCCCCTCGTCTTCAGTGCCAGCAGTGAGACACTCAGGCCGCTCTGGTAAGCCGGTCACTAGTAGTCTTAAACCAGATGTAAAGCTTGTAATCCTAAAACAACAACAGACTAAACTACTGCAGACTGTAAACCATGCTAGGGTTCTCTGGGATCCCACGGTTAAACCGAAAGGGATCTTTGGTTGGCACATTAATGTCAGAAGCATCATATCTAAGAGAGAACAGATTGAAAAGTCTGATTCAAATCTTGATTACTTAGGTTTATCAGAGACTTGGCTAACTCCAACAATTCCCTCAGGTGTCATTAATATTCCTGGATACAATATCTTTAGGAGAGACCGTACCCATAGTAAAGGTGGGGGCGTCTTACTGTATATCAAAAACAACATACAATGTAAACAAATCGATCTTCCTAAAAACACCCTTGAATGTGTTGGAGTTACTGTCATTCTCTCTCCTGAAATGCCTTTCATTATTGTTATATTATATAGGCCACCCAATGAAAATGATGTGTTTTTTGACAATTTGTCTGCGGTTCTGAAGGCCTGTGATAACAAAGAGACCCTTCTATTGGGGGACTTCAACCTAAATTGGCTCGACAAAACACGCCGCAAGAAATTAAAAACTATATAAAATAAATTCCAACTAACACAATAACAGAATAACAAAATCCTCCAAAACACTGGT
>CAKAOJ020002651.1:0-10652 GCA_916701645.2 Sebastolobus alascanus | reverse complement strand
TTGCAGGGTGCTCTGATGTTTATGAACCACATGTAAAAGGGAAGGGGGGCTTCACCACACACAACATCTGTGTCTTAGTCCCGTTTCGAAGTGGAATGCTTTGATCTTTGATTAAAATGGGCTTATTAAATGTGAAAATGTTTGTTTGGTGTGTTCAGTCGTCAGCTGAGCAGAAATGAGGAGACGTCCTGCAGCCGAGCTGTCCGGGATCCGATGGACCAGCAGATCTTCGTCTCCATTCAGGGAAACCAGTTCAGACGCAACGGCGTGGGCGACTTGGGCAGCGTTTTCTACTGACACAACGTGGATCCACGTCTTTTAAATGTTAATACTTCCCAATCAACCTTCTTCCATCTACTTTATTATCACCCATTACCTTCTCTTACTAGTGAGGTGGAAGTCGATGTACATTTGAATAAAGTATTGTCGTATTTTGCAGGAGAACGACGAGGAAGAATCGCCCTGCGTCCCCGCTGCAAAATACGCTGCACGTCAGCGTCACCGCACTGAAAATCCTCCGACAATAAATTACTTTAATCAATAAATTCTGTGTGTTTATTTACGCTGTTAATAACGTGTGACATGAAGTGTGTTCAGTAACAATTACGTACTGTAATTACCCTTATCCAGCGCCAGTAACGGCGAGCCGTCGTTACATTCAGACTTCTTTTTTTATACTATTTTACTCTGACATTTTTTTAGACTTTTATTACTCGGACATTTTTCACACTTTTTTTACTTGGACTTCTTTTTTTTTATTACCTTTTTACTCGGACATTTTTCAGACTTTTTTTACTCAGACATTTTTCAGACTTCTTTTTTTTTTTTTACTTTTTTACTCTGACATTTTTCAGACTTTCATTACTCGGATAATTTTCAGACTTTTTCACTCAGACATTTTTCAGACTTTTTATACTCTGACTTTTTCACACTTTTACTCGGACTTCTTTCTTTTTGACCTTTTTACTCGGACATTTTTCAGACTTTTTTTACTCAGACATTTTTCAGACTCTTTTTTTTTTTTTTTACTTTTTTAATCTGACATTTTTTCAGACTTTTTTTACTCTGACTTTTTTTCAGACTTTTTTTACTCTGACTTTTTTCACACTTTTTTACTCGGACATTTTTCAGACTTTTTTTACTCGGAGATTTTTCCAAACATTTTTACTCAGACATTTTTCAGACTTTTTTTTTTTTATACTTTTTTAATCTGACATTTTTTTAGACTTTTTTACTCAAACATTTTTCAGACTTTTTAACTCGGACATTTTTCAGACTTTTTTTACTCTGACTTTTTTTCAGACTTTTTTTACTCTGACTTTTTTCACACTTTTTTACTCGGACATTTTTCAGACTTTTTTTACTCGGAGATTTTTCCAAACATTTTTACTCAAACATTTTTCAGACTTTTTCACTCAGACATTTTTTTGACTTTTTTACTCTGACAACTTTTTTTTTTTACTTTTTTACTCGGACATTTTTCAGACTTTTTTTACTCTGACTTTTTCACACTTTTTTACTCGGACTTCTTTTATTTTACCTTTTTACTCGAACATTTTTCTGACTTTTTTTACTCGGACATTTTTACTCAGATATTTTTTCAGACTTCTTTTTTTTTTACTTTTTTACTCTGACTTTTTTCACACTTTTTTTACTCAGACAATTTTCAGACTTTTTCAATCAGACATTTTTCAGACTTTTTTTACTCGGATATTATTCCAGACTTTTTCACTCAGACATTTTTCAGACTTTTTCACTCAGACTTTTTTCAGACTTTTTTTACTCAGAGATTTTCTCCAGACATTTTTACTCAGACGTTTTTCAGACTTTTTTTTTTTTAGACTTTTGTATTCGGACAATTTTTTTGACTTTTTTACTCAGACAATTTTCAGACTTTTTCAATCAGACATTTTTCAGACTTTTTTTACTCGGATATTTTTCCAGACATTTTTACTGAGATATTTTTTCAGACTTTTTTTACTCTTGACTTTTTTCACACTTTTTTACTCGGATATTTTTCACACTTTTTTACTCGGAAATTTTTCAGACTTTTTTACTCAGACATTTTTCAGACTTTTTTTAGTCTGACATCTTTTTTTTTTACTTTTTTACTCGGACATTTTTCAGACTTTTTTTACTCTGACTTTTTCACACTTTTACTCGGACTTATTTCTTTTTGACCTTTTCACTCGGACATTTTTCAGACTTTTTTTACTCAGACATTTTTCAGACTTTTTTTTTTTATACTTTTTTACTCAAACATTTTTCAGACTTTTTCACACGGACATTTTTTAGACTTTTTTACTCTGACATCTTTTTTTTTAACTTTTTTACTCATTTTTCAGACTTTTTTTACTCTGACTTTTTCACACTTTTTTACTCGGACTTCTTTTATTTTTACTTTTTTACTCTGACTTTTTTCACACTTTTTTACTCAGACATTTTTTTAGACTTTTTTACTCTGACATTTTTCAGACTTTTTCACTCAGACATCTTTTTTTTTCAGACATTTTTCAGACTTTTTTTACTCTGACTTTTTCACACTTTTAATCGGACTTCTTTCTTTTTGACCTTTTTACTCGGACATTTTTCAGACTTTTTTTACTCAGACATTTTTCACTTTTTTTTTTTTTTACTTTTTTAATCTGACATTTTTTTAGACTTTTTTACTCAAACATTTTTCAGACTTTTTAACTCAGACATTTTTCACACTTTTTTTACTCTGACTTTTTTCACACTTTTTTACTCGGACATTTTTCACACTTTTTTTACTCGGAGATTTTTCCAAACATTTTTACTCAGACATTTTTCAGACTTTTTTTTTTTTATACTTTTTTAATCTGACATTTTTTTAGACTTTTTTACTAAAACATTTTTCAGACTTTTTCACTCAGACATTTTTTAGACTTTTTTACTCGGACTTCTTTTATTTTACCTTTTTACTCGGACATTTTTCTGACTTTTTTTACTCGGACTTTTTTACTCAGACATTTTTCAGACTTTTTTTAGCCTGACATCTTTTTTTTTTACTTTTTTACTCGGACATTTTTCAGACTTTTTTTACTCTGACTTTTTCACACTTTTACTCGGACTTATTTCTTTTTGACCTTTTTACTCGGACATTTTTCAGACTTTTTTTACTCAGACATTTTTCAGATTTTTTTTTTGTATACTTTTTTACTCAAACATTTTTCAGACTTTTTCACACAGACATTTTTTCAGACTTTTTTACTCAGACATTTTTCAGACTTTTTCACTCAGACATCTTTTTTTTTCAGACATTTTTCAGACTTTTTCACTCAGACATTTTTCAGACTTTTTTTACTCTGACTATTTTCACATTTTTTTACTCGGACTTCTCTCTTTTTTGACCTTTTTACTCTGACATTTTTCAGACTTTTTTTACTCAGACATTTTTCAGACTTTTTCACTCAGACATTTTTCAGACTTTTTTTACTCTGACTATTTTCACATTTTTTTACTCGGACTTCTCTCTTTTTTGACCTTTTTACTCTGACATTTTTCAGACTTTTTTTACTCGGACATTTTTCAAACTTTTTTTACTCTGACTTTTTTTTACATTTTTACTCAGACTTTTTTCTTTTTTGACCTTTTTACTCGGACATTTTTCTGACTTTTTTAATCGGGCTTCTTTTTTTTTTTTACTTTTTTACTCTGACTTTTTTCACACTTTTTTAATCGGACTTCTTTCTTTTTTACTTTTTTACTCTGACTTTTTTCACACTTGTTTATTCTGACATTTTTTTAGACTTTTTTACTCAGACATTTTTCAGACTTTTTCACTCAGACATTTTTCAGACTTTTTTTACTCTGACTATTTTCACATTTTTTTACTCAGACTTCTTTCTTTTTTGACCTTTTTACTCGGACATTTTTCTGACTTTTTTACTCGGACTTCTTTCTTTTTTGACCTTTTTACTCGGACATTTTTCTGACTTTTTTACTCGGACTTCTTTTTTTTTTACTTTTTTACTCTGACTTTTTTCACACTTTTTTACTCTGACATTTTTTTAGACTTTTTTACTCAGACATTTTTCAGACTTTCTCACTCAGACATTTTTCAGACTTTTTTACTGTGACATCTTTTTTTTTACTTTTTTACTCGGACATTTTTCAGACTTTTTTTACTCTGACTTTTTCACACTTTTTTTACTCGGATATTTTTACTCAGATATTCAGACTTCTTTTTTTTTTTACTTTTTTACTCAGACATTTTTCAGACTTTTTCACTCAGACATTTTTCAGACTTTTTCACTCAGACATTTTTCAGACTTTTTTTACTCAGAGATTTTCTCCAGACATTTTTACTCAGACATTTTTCAGACTTCTTTTTTTTTAGACTTTTGTATTCGGACAATTTTTTAGACTTTTTTACTCAGACATTTTTTAGACTTTTTTACTCTGACATCTTTTTTTTTTACTTTTTTACTCATTTTTCAGACTTTTTTTACTCGGACTTTTTCACACTTTTTTACTCGGACTTCTTTTATTTTTACTTTTTTACTCTGACTTTTTTCACACTTTTTTACTCAGATATTTTTTTAGACTTTTTTACTCGGACATTTTTCAGACTTTTTTTACTCAGAGATTTTCTCCAGACATTTTTACTCAGACATTTTTCAGACTTCTTTTTTTTATACTTTTGTACTCGGACATTTTTTTAGACTTTTTTACTCGGACATTTTTCAGACTTTTACACTCAGACATTTTTCAGACTTTTTTACTCTGACATCTTTTTTTTTTACTTTTTTACTCTGACATTTTTCAGACTTTTTTTACTCGGACATTTTTCAAACTTTTTTTACTCTGACTTTTTTTTTACATTTTTACTCAGACTTCTTTCTTTTTTGACCTTTTTACTCGGACATTTTTCTGACTTTTTTAATCGGGCTTCTTTTTTTTTTTTACTTTTTTACTCTGACTTTTTTTTTACATTTTTACTCGGACTTCTTTCTTTTTTACTTTTTTACTCTGACTTTTTTCACACTTGTTTATTCTGACATTTTTTTAGACTTTTTTACTCAGACATTTTTCAGACTTTTTCACTCAGACATTTTTCAGACTTTTTTTACTCTGACTATTTTCACATTTTTTTACTCGGACTTCTTTCTTTTTTGACCTTTTTACTCGGACATTTTTCAGACTTTTTTTACTCAGAGATTTTCTCCAGACATTTTTACTCAGACATTTTTCAGACTTCTTTTTTTTATACTTTTGTACTCGGACATTTTTTTAGACTTTTTTACTCGGACATTTTTCAGACTTTTACACTCAGACATTTTTCAGACTTTTTTACTCTGACATCTTTTTTTTTTACTTTTTTACTCTGACATTTTTCAGACTTTTTTTACTCGGACATTTTTCAAACTTTTTTTACTCTGACTTTTTTTTTACATTTTTACTCAGACTTCTTTCTTTTTTGACCTTTTTACTCGGACATTTTTCTGACTTTTTTAATCGGGCTTCTTTTTTTTTTTTACTTTTTTACTCTGACTTTTTTTTTACATTTTTACTCGGACTTCTTTCTTTTTTACTTTTTTACTCTGACTTTTTTCACACTTGTTTATTCTGACATTTTTTTAGACTTTTTTACTCAGACATTTTTCAGACTTTTTCACTCAGACATTTTTCAGACTTTTTTTACTCTGACTATTTTCACATTTTTTTACTCGGACTTCTTTCTTTTTTGACCTTTTTACTCGGACATTTTTCAGACTTTTTTACTCGGACTTCTTTTTTTTTTACTTTTTTACTCTGACATTTTTCAGACTTTTTTTACTCTGACTTTTTCACACTTTTTTTACTCAGATATTTTTTTATACTTTTTTACTCAGACATTTTTCAGACTTTTTCACTCAGACATTTTTCAGACTTTTTTTACTCTGACTATTTTCACATTTTTTTACTCGGACTTCTTTCTTTTTTGACCTTTTTACTCGGACATTTTTCTGACTTTTTTACTCGGACTTCTTTTTTTTTTACTTTTTTACTCTGACTTTTTTCACACTTTTTTACTCTGACATTTTTTTAGACTTTATTACTCAGACATTTTTCAGACTTTTTCACTCAGACATTTTTCAGACTTTTTTACTGTGACATCTTTTTTTTTACTTTTTTACTCGGACATTTTTCAGACTTTTTTTACTCTGACTTTTTCACACTTTTTTTACTCGGATATTTTTACTCAGATATTCAGACTTCTTTTTTTTTTACTTTTTTAATCTGATATTTTTTTAGACTTTTTTACTCAGACATTTTTCAGACTTTTTCACTCAGACATTTTTCAGACTTTTTTTACTCGGATATTTTTCAGACTTTTTTTACTCGGACTTCTTTTTTTTTTAACTTTTTTACTCGGTGTTACGGCCTCTCAAACAAACAAAGGCTCTAGAGAGGCTGAAGCATATAAAAGGACGCCAAGAGACAGTGGTGTGAAAATAATAACAATCGATTTATTTTTAAATCAAGACAGAAGTACTTGTCAGAAATATAACTGAGCAAAAAGGTTGGAGATCCCAGTTAAAAGAACAAAAGAAGGGAAGTCGCTGAGCCAACCACGTAGTGGGCCGTCGCACCCAGCTCATCCCTCTAAACTCAAAAAGTATCTAATCTTAAAGGTCACCTATTATGCAAAATGCACTTTTCCATGTCTTATAAACATCAATATCTGTCCCCAGTGTGTCTAGAGACCACCGAAGTATCATAAAAGACCATCCTCTCTCTTTTTCTCCTGCTCCATCTCTCGGGAAATGTGTCAGAAGTGGCGCTGTTCGTAATTCCTGCCACTCCTGACGTCAAAAGGGCCATTCGAGCCATATATGGCTTTCCGCTTTCTACAGCAACACAACAGCTCCCTCCCTCCTTACCCAGCTAGGTGAGCCCGCCCTCTGAGCTGCTCGCTGTCTTTCTCGCTGTCCGCCATTGTTTTCCTCGGTATAATCACAGACCTGCTAACAGGACAAGCAAAGCATGCTACTACTTCTGTTAGTCTGCAAGAACCAGCAGAAAGGTCTTCATGTCCTCCCATCATCTGAGGACGTCAAGACCCAGTGGATTCACTTTATCTTTTAGCTGTTTTAGGTGATTTCTGACTGAAATGTCCTCACAGCAACAGTAAAACACACGGGTCAGTAGGCTACAGGATTCACTGCAAACTGAAGCTCAGGATGGATCTGTACCGGCGGTCTGGGACCCACCCCACCTTCAGACCTGGACCCAACTTCAGACCTGGAAGCTGTAAGTTGGTCATGTTTATGTTGTTTTAGCTTCTGTTTATTTAGCAGACTGTTTGCCTGTTAGCGTTAGCATGTTGCGCAGCTAACGCCGCTAGCTTTCAGTGGCTCCACCGGGGCTTTGTTTACATGCAAACCTTCTGCTCTGTGTCTGTCTGCGTTACAGATATGTTGAGAGTGTGTAGATTTACTCCACAGACTGTCCTGAAGGAGCTCATGTGAAAAACAAACAGTCAAACTGTACGAATTTGTGAGGGATTACCGGAGTTATAGTGGACGAGCGAGCAGAGAGAGAGAGAGAGAGAGAGAGAGAGAGAGGGAGAGGGAGAGAGGGAGAGAGAGAGAGAGAGGGAGAGAGAGAGAGAGAGGGAGAGAGAGAGAGAGAGAGATGCCGTGAGCTCAGAGCAGACAGCTGTTGATCAGAGGAGTCTCTGTAACGTTACTTCCCTCTTAGAGCTATTAAAAGACATTACAACGTGAATACTGACAGCTTCTTTGTTGTCTTGGGCTAAATAATACATAAAGGTTTACTAAAGTCTAAGCTTCTAGGTCTTGCTTTTGATACAGACAACACAAGTTACACTCCAAGTCAAAAGTTCTGTGTAATCCATTTCTTCCTCCATACTTGATAAAAATGATTTATCAATTTACACTGTTTGTATCTGTTGCCATAACTACACATGTTAGAAGATGATGTTACTGTTATATACCTTGATGTTATTACATGACAGTATATTCTAACACTGAATCTGTCATGTTTTACAGGTCATCTGAGAGACCTGATCCACATGGAGATGCAGCAGGATGAACTATTACCAGCTGACACAATTTCACTCTACAAGAAACCCTTTACTCTGAAGGAGGACATGATGTGGACAGTTTACATACAAGTCATGGCTTTGCTGCTTTTGGAATTATGTGTACCCAATTTATGATTCAGTGTTATTATTGTGAATAAAGAGCTGTATTTTTAAGGAGGGTTTTTGTCATTTTTAAATTTACAATTAATGATCTTGTGGTATAAGATACATATAACATGTTCTTTCACAAAGTAATGTAATTACAGATTAAACAGGTGATATGAAAAATTCATTTTATGTCATGCATGTAGAAGGGTACAGGTAGTAAATAGTGACTGTAAGCAACTCAACACATTTCTGTTTCACAGTCAAACTTTATTTCAGTAGACAGATGACAATATTAATTATACACAGTATTTTGAATGTGAACAGATAACCTGCAGCTTTGACAAACATTTCACAGCATAAATATGGCAATAACTGTCTAAGTTACTCTGAAAAATGGACTCAGTACTGTGGTTACTGAGCAGTTTTTATATATAAGATCAGTAATTCCACCTTCAGTTATGTTGACACTACAGGATAAAGTCTATTCCAGCATGGTAAGCTACGCTAAGTGTAACGTTAACCGGTCTGTAGTCATGGTAACAGAGACAGCTCCTACAGTAAATAATATACCATTACTCTGATTACTTTCCTACGTTTATCAGGTGTCTTTTACCAGAAATAATGAACTGACTACTGTTTCACATCTTCTATTTTCCCCCCTGATGTTCGCTGTGTTTACACACCGTTACATGTAGCTACATGCTAACAGGTTACCTCTGTATCTCCCATGTAAACAGAACTATCTGCTCACAGCAAATGTTTTCTTCTTCACTGGGTCTTCTTCTTCTGTCGGTCCTTTCTCACAAATGGACCTGTAAAGACAAACGTAAAACAGAGTGTATGTTTACGGTTTACAGAGTTTATGCATAACGTAAATACTGAGCTAACGTGAAGGAGCTAAAAATAGCATATTTACCGGAGCAGAACCGTCAGAAAACCCAGAATCTTGGCCGCAGATGTTGTTCATTTCTCCTCGACTTCGGATCAGATTCCTCCGGGAACGTGCGCTGTGTGAAGTTTCTGGTTTATAAACTTTAATTTGTTTATTTTTAACTTTAGAAACGCGGATAAACTCAGTGAAACTCTCTCCCTGCTCTCTGGCTGCAGTGCGGAGAGGGAAGTGACGCTGTGTTGAAGGCGTTTGATTGACAGAAAACGCTGACCAATCAGAGCAGACTGGGAGGAGACCGGAGGAGACAGGCTCTGAATCAGAGAATTTTATAATGAGCGAAAAAGGGGGTTCATGAAGAGAGGGATTTTGAGAAAAATAGAGGGTTTTTTGAATATTACAGCATGTAAACATGTTCTAGTAGAACATTAACATACACATATGAACCTGGAAATGAGCATAATATGAGACCTTTAAGTTTTATTTTTTACAGAGAGTCCATTATACACAGCATGGACAAGCTTCGATTGTAAAATACATAAGAACTAAAGACAGCAGGGTTAGGTTATTTTAGCGTACAGATAAAGATTCAGAAGCAGACAGCAGCAGGAGGGAGGCCAACATACCAGTAGGACCTCCATTTAATGACATTACTTTGGGATTACATTGTCCAAATGGTTTGTGTAGTTATTGCATGTCTTTCTGTTGAGTTTGGTCTCCCAGAACGTTATTACTGCTACAGTCAGTTCCTCCCTGTTGAGTGATTTGGCTTCGCGTCCCACAAACTCCTTCAGTGAATGCCAGACCGGCTCTCTCATGGAAATGAAACCTGTTTTTTACACATTTGTATGACAATTACACGACAGGATTGTTTTTCTGAGCTCACGAAATGAAGACTTTTTAGAGATACGTGGTTACAAGCTTAAACTCTAAAGCAGTAAAATGCAAAACTTAAAACTTAAAGTGATTCTGAATCAGTCTACACTGTAAGATTATTTTATTTTTTAGGTTAAAACAGTCCTCAGATAATAGTTATTATCAGATAACAGATAATAATATCCTTATACTTTACGGACGTTTTGAAAACCGGTGACGATAATGCAGTGATTATGGTTTCATGTTAAATAACGTCTCTTGGACGCTTGTATCACAAAACACCTGAAGGCCGTTCTTTCATCTACAGTATTGTGATACAAACGTCCAAGACAGAACGATAATGATTGCTGATGTTATTAAAAATGCGCTACTTTGTCTCTGAAGCAGCTGCCTCTCTGTCTGTAGTCACCTCTGATAGGCTCACTCTATGTCCCGCCCACAGCACTATCTGATTGGTTACACGTCACGAGTAATAGCCTATCAACACTGAAGCTGCTACAAAGCTGCTCCAGTGAGCGAGCGGAGCTGTGAGCTGAACGTAAGACAGAAGATATTGATGAAGTTGCAATAAACATCACATAATGTTACAGAAATATCCACAGTAAGAGTAAAACAAACACTCAGTGTTTCTGCTGGTACCGTTTTGCTGTCACAGCAACAAAAACCAAAATAAAAAGTAAATTACGGTTAGGGGGCCCCTTAAAAAAAAAAATTTTTTTTTGCTTT
>CAKAOJ020002649.1:0-11402 GCA_916701645.2 Sebastolobus alascanus | reverse complement strand
TGTTTTATTGAACTCCTCTGGCATTAAGGTTTGTTTTGTTTGTCTTGTTTGTTTTGTACTGTTTATTGTATTCCCTATACTTTTGTACTTGTCTTTTGTTGAAAATAAAGTTCTGAAAGAAAAAACAAACCCTGAAAGTGATTTCCTGTAAATGGAGAGGGGAGGAGCCACACTGATCATGAGGACAGGGAGGGAACCATGAAAGTGAAAGAGTTCAGTCTGTTAGCTCAGACTCCATTTTGATTAAACGGCACAGAGGAGAGACATCTGAAGACTGAAGCAGGGTGAGTGTTAATCCAACATTTTGTTATGTTACTGTTAAAGTCTCTGAGTCAGTTTTGTCCCTGTGGACTGTAGAGGAGAGAAATGTTAGAATGAACTCAACAGTTTGATTCATCTGTGAACACAAAGTCGTGACTGGCTGAATAATACTCATTAAACCTGCCGTAACCCAAGAAAACAAGCAGAGATTTAAAGAAAAGTGACCAGGAGGAGTGCTGGGTGGTTTTATTATACTGTATACTGTGTGTGTTTGTGTGTGTGTGTGCGTGTGTGTGCGTGTGTGTGTGTGTGTGTGTGTGTGTGGTGTGTGTGATAAGAGAGAGGTTGTGTGTTACTTCCTGTTCTCTCAGTCTGTGACTCTTGTACAAACTTGTTTCCTTTCCATGTTCACAGTCAGTGTTAATGTTTCACCTCTCAGACTGACTTCAGATCAGAAGATGAGTGATCGTGTGGAGGAAGAGGAGGACAGAGCAGAGTCTCTAGTCTCTGGCTGTCTGTCTATGAAGAGTGACCGGTCCTTACCGATACCTCCAGACTTCAGTAATGAACCTGAACCCTCAGACACAAAGTAAGAGACTGTTTTTACTGTAAGCTGACCTGATGGATGATGATGCATTGAGGATGAAGACTAAATGTTCTGCTAAAAGATTTATATTCCTGATGCAGAACTGTTAGTGCAGAAACTGTTTCAAACTAAGACGGATCTTAGTCTGGGTTTTATAGCCACAAACCACTGATTGTATTTCTGTAACAAAACACCTGAGAACCTCCATTTCACAATTTACACTTCAAGAAAATATTCATATCAGTGGCTGTAGAGGCCGGTTATACAGAACTGCATTGCTAGACAGCTTAGGGTCCATGTTTACTTCCTGTCAGCTGATGTCATTCAGATCCACTGCAACAGGAAATAAACGGGGACACATTTGGAATGTTTATGTTTACAACTGTGAAATGGTCAAAAGATCTGCGACTATTCAAAAATCTGGAAGAATGAGCTTCAATTGTGTAATTAATTTTATGATATTAGTCCTCAAAATATGTTGTTGGTTTGACTCCTCCTAAAATCAGCTGTTATGACCTTCTGGGTCTCATCTTGAATCAGCGCACATCATAATTGTGCAACATGTGGTGAAAAAGCATTTGTAGAAACTATTTGCTCACCTTGTTTATTTGTGTTGATGGATTGAATTTGTTCTTTCACTACATGTGTAAAATATGCTGAAAGAAAAATCTGCTCAAAGGTCCACTTACTATTGATCCAGAGCTTTCAGTTGAAAGCTTTGTAAGAGGACCTTTGAGCTTAGATTCTCTGAACCACATATTGTTTCTGAAGGTGAAGAACAAAGATCTCAAACATCTCAGTGTAAAACTATCTGCTGACACATCAAAGTGCATGAAATGGTCAAATGTAGATTTGTACCACTTGTGTTTTTAGAATATTTGAATTCATGCCTTCATTTGATAGTTGACATTAGAAAGTGGCAGAAAACATATCAACATTAAAAAAAGGAAGACCAAAGACACCAGTGTTACATGATGTGTGTCTTAGACTGCTGGTCTACCTCAATATTTAGACCACTTCTAACCTCAGTTCAAACCTAACTAACTCAAGCTAAGCTGCCCAAAGTGACTGTGAATCAGTAAAGGACAGAATCAGCTCTCTTTAATGGAGGACTTTTACTGTGAAGGAGCTGCAGAAAATGATGAGTTTGTATTAAATAGGACATTTTTAACATTGATATTATTCTGGAGGCTATATATCATGATGGAAAAAATACTGCAACTTGCTCATGTACACTCATATTGAGAAGTCACACCAGGAAACCACAAGGTGGCAGCGTCATCACGGTAAACACTAACTGCCTGCCTGAAACAGGATACAGCGTGCGTATGCATCATTGTGCAGCGTAACTGTCGGTAAGCATCAATAAGAGGAATCAATGGTCACGGAGGCATCAGATGCCAAAGAATCGGACAACTATGGTTCTCTAGTCCCATCACTAGAGTTTTCCCTGCCTGCCAAAGTGGCGGATGTCCTGATGATTTCACCTGCCACTGCCAACAATTAACCACCATTTGGCGGTTGGCGGGTGCTAATTTCAGACCCTGCCTGCGACCATCTGAGCTTCTAGACATTATCGACCAAATCTTGATATTTTTCACCAACAATGAACAAATGATTTTAGTTCTAAAGTAATGTCTCCTGCTGTCCAGATCCAGAACAAGACCTGGACCTCAGACAGCCAGTGAGACCAGAACAAGACCTGGACCTCAGACAGCCAGTGAGACCAGAACTGTACAAGGTAAGACTGTAGATCTGTCTGCTGATGTCTTCATGTCTGGAAACAGGACTTGTTGTTGTGACAACCATTTAAGATCTTCTCCACCATACATATCTGTTCTGTATCACAGAAAATCTGAACCCAAAAGGAATAAATTTATATTTTTTTGATAGCACTCTGTCTTTGCATCAACCAATCAGAATGATGTTTGTTTTCCATCTGCATAGATGAAGACCTATTAAACTCTGTGTGAATCAACAGCATCACTGTTTTATCACAGACAGACAGTCACACTGATGAAATGGGAGTTATGTTCTTGCCATTGTCACACAACAATACATGCTCACGTTCTTGTTGGGTCTAAATTATAGAGTACAGTCTAGACCTTCTAGCATTAATCCACCGACAAATAAACTGTACACACACTGTCTGCTACACTAACGTTCACACCACCGACAAACCCCCCCCCCCCCCCCCCCCCCCCCCCCCCCCCCCCCCCCCCCTGCCGCCACACACATACGGTCTGTCGAACACTCGCAAAAGTTTCGCTGCAATGACAGAGCGGCGGTGAGCACGAAGCTAGCAGCAGAGCTACAGATGCTAACGTAGCACAAAAACACACTCGCTATGGTTAATCTGTGCAGAAAGAGTATCGTTACGCCGGACAGACACACAGCGGACAATCTGCTAAACTAAACTAAATGTGCGGTGGAGACTTTTACTGGGAACGTGGCTGCATGTCTGCATCACTACACTAGTAGCTCTCCTGATGGTGAACTGGGTTCGCCGTTGTCAGCTGGCGCACCGCTGCATGTGAGGCACTAATCTTGTCGGTTAACGGTTAATAATCGGTTAACGAGGGTCGGTTATCGGTTAAGAATTTTTTTCAAAATTAGCATCCCTAGTAAAAAAAACTTTGATGTTATTTTTGACTTCAAGAAGGGATGATGACTTTATAACCTTTACTTCTTTATATGTTGTTATATTGATCATTTTCATATTGACAACGAAAATAATTAGTTTCTTTATTTTGTCTCAAACTTGTGTCTCTCTTTCAGCAGATAGCTTTCTGCAGGAGGTTGTAGATGAACATAAGATCAGTCTGAGGAGGAGATGTGAAAGTGTGACTGAAGGAAGTGATGTAACAGGAAGTGGAACCCTCCTCAACAGGATCTACACTGAGCTCTACATCACAGAGGGACAGAGTGAAGAGGTTAATACCCAACATGAGGTGAGGCAGCTTGAGACAGCTTCCAAGAAGAAGACCCTCCATGACGCTCCAATCAAGTGCCACGACATCTTTAAAGCCTTACCTGACCAACAGGGACACATCAGAGTCGTTCTGACGAACGGCGTCGCTGGCGTTGGAAAAACCTTCTCAGTGCAGAAGTTCACTCTGGACTGGGCAGAGGGCTTGGAAAACCAAGATGTCAGTCTGGTGGTTCTGCTTTCGTTCAGGGAGCTGAACTTGATCAGAGATGAGCAGTACAGTCTTCTCATGCTGCTCCATGTTTTCCATCCAACATTACAGAAGGTCACAGCAGAGAAGCTCGCTGTCTGTAAAGTTCTGTTCATCTTTGACGGCCTGGATGAAAGCAGACTTTCACTGGATTTCAAGAACAAGAAGAAGGTTGTGTCTGATGTCACCCAGAAGTCATCAGTCAACGTGCTGTTAACAAACCTCATCCAGGGGAATCTGCTTCCCTCAGCTCTCGTCTGGATAACTTCCCGACCTGCAGCAGCCAATCAGATCCCTCCTGCATGTGTTGACAGGGTAACAGAAGTACGAGGCTTCACTGACGCCCAGAAGGAGGAGTACTTCAGGAGGAGAGTCAGTGATGAAGAGCTGTCCAGCAGAATCATCTCACACATCAAGACATCCAGGAGCCTCCACATCATGTGTCTAATCCCAGTCTTCTGCTGGATCACTGCTACAGTTCTGGACCACATGTTGACTACAGACCAGAGAGGAGAGCTGCCCAAGACCCTGACTGACATGTACTCACACTTCCTGTTGGTTCAGACAAAGAAGAAGAAGCAGAAGTATGGTGAGGAACATGAGACGAGTCCACAGGAGCTGACGAAGGCTGACTGGGAAGTTCTTCTGAAGCTGGGGAGGCTGGCGTTTGAACATCTGGAGAAAGGAGACATCATGTTCTACCAAGAAGACCTGGAGCGGTGTGGTCTTGATGTCACAGAGGCCTCGGTGTACTCAGGAGTTTGTACAGAGATCTTCAAAAGAGAGTGTGTGATCTTCCAGAAAACAGTCTACAGCTTTGTTCACCTGAGCATTCAGGAGTTTCTGGCTGCAGTCTACATGTTCCACTGTTACACAGACGGGAACACAAAGGTACTGAAGGACTTCCTGGGAGAAGACTTCAAGACCAGAGAGTCAAACCCAAAGTCTTTTCTCAAGAACATCTCCATGTTTTTTGGAAGCAATGCTAGTCGTGGCCCATCTCTGGATGACTTCCTGAAGAGAGCCATGGAGAAATCCCTTGAAAGTAAAAGTGGCCACCTGGACCTGTTTGTTCGCTTCCTTCATGGCCTCTCTCTGAAGTCCAACCAGAGGCTCTTAGGAGGTCTGCTGGGTCGGACAGACAACAGTCCAGAAATCATCCAGAGAGTCATCAACAACCTGAAGGAGATGAACAGAGATAAAACCTCTCCTGACAGAAGCATCAACATCTTCCACTGTCTGACGGAGATGAACGACCACTCGGTACATCAGGAGATCCAAGAGTTCCTGAAGTCAGAGAACAGATCAGAGAAGAAACTCTCTGTGATCCACTGCTCAGCTCTGGCCTACATGCTGCAGATGTCAGAGGAGGTTCTGGATGTGTTGGACCTGAAGAAGTACAACACAACACCAGAGGGACAACGGAGACTGATTCCAGCTGTGAGGAACTGCAGAAAAGCTGTGTAAGTCCAGATGTGATTAACTTTATAGATCAGTGTAGATTAGTAGTTTAGTTCTTCAAATATACACACTATAAATTATTCTTAAAATATAATATTCTTATAAGTGTTCCACGTGTTTATTACATAAATATGTCAGTCAGTTGTATTTTGTCACAGATGTTCTTGAGCTGATGGAGATGACATGTGAACCTGGTAAAACAAATAAACAAAAGATCAGCTGTCTGGTGGAGCTCTGGGTCTAACCGGTGTAACGGCAGCAACAGAACGTGTGCTGATCCGAGAGGGAGTCGGGGCAGTCCTGGGATCAGAACCCTGGTGCTGGGGTTTGCTTTGGGCCTTACACTATATTACATATTACCTCGTGTGTTTTTGGGCTCATCTCTTTCGTTGGCTTCAAATCCAAACTGTTGCCATGTTGCTGCAGTTTTAGTTTTCTTTGAGACCAGTTCTGCCGTGTCTCGTCTTTTCACCCCAAAAAACACATGAACATAATATCATAATATTACGTTAATCACGTTGTCATATTGCTTATTAGTAACGCTATACAGGCTGGATTTAGCTCTGTGACTCTGTCGGCACAGGTTGTTGATGTCGGATACTTTTTAATTTACCAGAACGTGTCATAATGACAAATGTCGGTTCCGCCGGTTAGCATAAAATCAAACCGGTTTAAACTCGTACACCGGACCGGACCGGACCGGACCGGAAAAACCGAAAATCGACCCAACTCTAGCATCAGCCACCGTAAACTACTGGTCATACGAGACAAAGCTTGTCGTTGTAAAACCCCTGAGTGTGTTGAATCCAGCGATGGTGCATTTTATTGCTCATGACGTCAAATCAAATCAAATCAAATCAATTTTATTTGTATAGCCCAAAATCACAAATCACAAATTTGCCTCGGGGGGCTTTACAATCTGTACAGAATACAACACCCTCTGTCCTTTACAGTGCGACCCTCACATCGGCTAAGGAAAAACTTAACCACAAAAAAACCCTTTTAACAGGGAGGAAAAATGGAAGAAACCTCAGGAAGAGCGGCAGAGGAGGGATCCCCCTTCCAGGATGGACAGACGTGCAATAGATGTCGCGTGTACAGAGTAACCACATAATGAAAACACAACATAGACAATTTATGACAAAAATGAATACATCTAATGTGAATATATGTGAGAAGGTGGGTCCAGGAGGATGTCAAGCAGCTTCCAGGCGACACCAAACAGATAGAGCCAGAGCAACACGACCTCCTCTTGACGTCAAAACCAGTAGAGCCAGAGCAGCACGACTTCCACTCCACGCCAATCAGATAGAGCCTTAGCTGCGTAACCTCCTCTCAACGCCATAAAGGTAGAGCCTGAGCAACGCAACCTCCTCTCCATGCCAGATCGATAAAGCCAGAGCAACACGACCTCCTCTCCACATCACGATAGATAGAGCCCGAGCAACACGACCTCCTCTCTACCATGCACCACCAGAGAGTCAGAGCAACGTCACAGAGCGACTGATGGTCCATCACGGGGAAGCCTGATTCAAAGGAGAGAGAGGGGAGAGAGAGAGAGAGAGAGAGAGAGCGAGGCACACAGCAGTGCTTGTGGGACATCAACAACAGAGGGTTATAGAGAGGCAGCGGCTTAAAATTAATAATGTTCTCGTCGGCAGGACTGCTAGGCTGAAATAATAAATTGAGACTGAAACCGACCCACCAGCTAACTAATTGAAAGTTAGGGCAAAAAGATGGGTTTTAAGTTTGGATTTAAAGACATCCACAGAGTCTGACTGTCTGATGTCTATAGGGAGGTTATTCCAGAGGAAAGGGGCTCGGTAAGAAAAGGCCCTTTCGCCTGCTGATTTCTTTTTCACTCTGGGGACAGACAGGAGTCCTGTATTCTGAGAGCGGAGAGTCCTGGTTGGAGTATAAGATTTAAGTAGATCAGACAAGTAGGAAGGGGAGTACCCATTTACAATTTTATAGGTCATCAGAAGCACTTTAAAATCTGATCTAACATGGATCGGGAGCCAGTGTAATGAAGCTAAAACTGGTGTAATATGGTCAAATTTTCTAGTTTTAGTTAAGATTCTAGCTGCAGTGTTCTGAACCATTTGAAGGCTTCTGGTACTAGAACGAGGCAGACCTGAGAGCAAAGCGTTACAGTAATCCAGTCTGGAAGATACAAAGGCGTGGATTAGAATCTCTGCATCGGCCATGGATAAAGAAGACCTGATTTTAGCGATGTTGCGTAGGTGAAAGAAAGCGATCTTTGTGATGTCTTTAATGTGCTGATCAAAAGAGAGAGTTGAATCAAACATGACGCCAAGGTTCTTAACTGTTGAACTCTGGGATATCACACAGTTATCTAGAGTTACTGTTACCTGGTCAAATTTATGTCTGTGTCGAGCAGGTCCAATGACCAGCATCTCCGTTTTATCCGAATTTAGGAGCAAGAAATTACTTGACATCCAGTTTTTCACCGCAGACAGGCAGGCCTCTAATTTAACAATTTGTGATCGATCCTCCGCTTTTATCGGCAAATACAGCTGTGTATCATCAGCGTAACAGTGGAAATCAATTCCATAACTACGTATAATTTGGCCCAGAGGTGCGATGTAAAGAGAGAAGAGCAAAGGGCCAAGAACAGAGCCCTGAGGTACGCCATATTTCACCTCAGAGAATATTGATGTCGAATTATTAAAAGAGACACACTGCGTTCTTTCAGATAGATAAGATTGTAGCCATGCTAGAGCAAGCCCAGAGATGCCAAATGTGTTCTCTAGTCGGTCAAGGAGTATACGATGATCAATAGTGTCAAAAGCTGCACTTAGATCCAGCAATAAAAGTACCGAGGTGGAATCTGAATCCATGTTTAGGAGCAGATCATTTACGACTTTAGTAAGCGCAGTTTCGGTGGAATGGCAGGCCCTAAAGGCAGATTGAAAGGGTTCGAAAAGATCACTAAATAATATATGGTCAGAAAGTTGCTGAGACACCACTCTTTCTAGAACTTTAGAAAAGAATGGAAGGTTTGAGACTGGTCGATAGTTATTTAGAGACCCTGGGTCCAGATGCGGTTTTTTAAGTAGAGGTTTAACAATGGCTGTCTTGAAACTAGTGGGGACAGTACCAGTCGTAAGAGACACGTTGACAATATTCAACATTGTTGGTCCCAGCCATGGCCATAGATCTTTAAAAAGTTTAGCTGGTAAGGGGTCGAGGAGGCAGGTGGTAGGTTTAGAAGCGGAGACCAGTTTAGACAGAGTTTCAAGAGAGATGGTCTCAAAATGTGTAAAGACAGAGGCTAATTGGGACTCGACGCACGGAGATTGCATTGCAAAATTTACAGATGTAGCTGGGAGCGAAGAACTAATTTTATATCTAATCTCATCTATTTTTCTGCAAAAGAAATCTAAGAAATCATGTGCTGTAAAGGATGAGCTATTAGTAGTCGGCTGTTTTTGGGTGAGTTTGGCTACAGTGTCAAAGAGAAATCTAGGATTGTGTTTATTGTTACTGATTAATCGAGAGAAATAAGCTGTTTTGGCAGCGGACAGAGCACGCTTGTAAATTAAGACACACTCATGCCATGGTAGGTAGTTTACTTCCAGTTTTGATTTACGCCATTTGCGTTCCGATCTCCTGCAGGCTTGTTTAAGAGCGCGTGTTTCATCATTAAACCACGGTGTAGACCTCTGTGACCGTCTGGTTTTAGTAGTAAGAGGTGCAACTGAATCTAGAAGATTAGAAAGGGCTGTGTTTAAGTCAGTAGTACAGTTTTCAACAGGACCTGTCGCTGTAATGAAAGGAGCCAGAACCACAGGTAATCGCTCACCAAGTTCAGTTATAGTCGACGGACCGATATGGCGAGTGGTAACTACATCAGCACCCGTATTACGTGGACAGGCTGATGATGCTTCGAATTTAAGAAGAAAATGATCCGACATCACCGATGTGACGGGAGAGACAGTCACGGCAGTTACATCTATTCCACGAGACAGTATCAGATCAAGGGTGTTACCACTGGAATGAGTGGGTTCATGTACAGACTGAATGAAACCAAAAGTATCGAGGAGGGCCAAAAAGGCTTTACATAGAGGATCATCAGCCTTATTCAGGTGAATATTGAAATCACCAATAATTACAATCTCATCAGAGTGAGTGATAATGTCTGAGAGAAATTCTCCGAATTCTTCTAAAAACTGTGAATAAGGGCCAGGCGGTCTGTAAAGTACCACAAGATGGAGCCTGCTGCCCCGGACACGGCAATTCATGGTTAATGGAGATGATTTTAATACAAGAGACTCAAATGAGTTAAATTTAGTATCAAGTGTGGAGGATAAATTAAAAAGGGATTTGTAGACTAAGGCAACACCTCCACCTTGTTTAGTATCCCTGGCAACATGGGCATAAGTGAAGTTTGGTGGGGAAGCTTCATTTAATGGTAAGAAAACATTTGGTTTCAGCCACGTTTCACATAGCCCAATCATATCCAGGCCATGTTGAAGAATCAGATCATTTATCAGTAGGGCTTTGGTAGACAACGATCTGATATTTAGAAAACCAAATTTGAGGGTTGTTTTAGAACTGCAGCTTTCAGTGATAGCGTTGGCATCAGATGAGCTAGTGATTTTAATAAGGTTTCTTGTGACATTAGTTTGAGGGATTAGTGGCCTGCGTACGCGACGGTGCGGTGATACAACTAGGATTTTATTAGGTATTGTGTTTTGTGAAACAGGATCAGGTGCCTCATGAGACAGCTCACAACCACCAGTGGTCGGGATGATTAACAGGTTTTTGTGGTTCACATATTTCTTTGGTAGAGGAAGTTTGTGAGTACGCGGCCGGGGGAAGGAGACAGTCTCAATGTTGTAAACTAAGCTATCAGTCTGGTAATCTATACTATCTAGGTTTCCCTGTCTAGATAAATTTAGTAAGCTAATGGACTCCAAAACCGCACTAGCTATAGACCTAGCAGGCTCTCTAATCACCTGCGACCTGCCGAGCGCTGAATAACTAGTGTCAAACTCGCCGTAAGCACCTGTCTATATTCCTCGACAAAAGAGCAGCGCCTGCTCCAGTAGGATGCAGGCCGTCCGCTCTCAGCAGCTCGGGGCGGCCCCAGAAGGAAGGCCAGTTATCTACAAAACCTAAACCTGCTCCCTACAGTAGCACGCCAGCCAGCGGTTCATAGCTGAAAGTCTGCTATACATCTCATCAAGTTGTGTTCCATCATCTTGTTTTTAAGTCTTTCCTTTTATTCTGTTACTCACAGAAAGAAACTCAGGTGTTTCTCTCTCTTGTTGCTGTAGAGAAGAGTAGTAACAGGAAATACACAGCTTCCACCAATCACAGCGGTCTGATGAATATATAACAGCAGAATGGTTTTAACAGATCTTATACACACCAAAGATCAATGATACGTTTTTAATGCTGATACACTGATAACATCTTTCTGATGATATTATGTTGAAAATAATGCAACCTTATTGGTTCTTTAATTGTGTTTGTGAGCTGAATATGTTTGATGCTCAGAAAAGAGTGTTAATGACAAAACACCATGCAGTCATCAAAATATCTAATAATATGAATGTTTAAGTATATACAGGTTTAATATTATTACGTGATTTGTTTAATTTCTCTATCGTTTGGCAGCAGTCACTGAATTTTCCCGTTTATGGACGTGAACCTGACAGCAGCAGGTAGCAGCAAAGAGAGGTCAACTTTATCAACTGTATTATTATTACTTATTCACTGAGTTCTAAAAATGCTTTTCTAATCAAGAAGGCCTCATGCTAACCTTGTGGAGACAGACCTGGGGGATCAAGGAAATCAAAAAACCCCCCCAAAAAAAAAAAAGAAAACCTTTTTTTTTTTGGAAAAATTAATTGGAAACCTTTTTAAAAATATAAAATTTTTTTCAT
>CAKAOJ020002648.1:0-12613 GCA_916701645.2 Sebastolobus alascanus | reverse complement strand
TTTATTCAAACAACCATCCCATCCCCCATGCTCTCGCGTTACTTAAACACTCGGTCTCAGGTCTAACAATAAACGACTACTCCACCTTGTGGTAGGAAAGTGCAATATCACCTAATCATTACACCCTCCACCAGTTGTTTCTCGTCCAGCTCCGCCCCCTCCACCAGTTGTTTCTCGTCCAGCTCCGCCCCCTCCACCTGTTGTTTCTCGTCCAGCTCCGCCCCCTCCACCTGTTGTTTCTCGTCCAGCTCCGCCCCCTCCACCTGTTGTTTCTCGTCCAGCTCCGCCCCCTCCACCAGTTGTTTCTCGTCCAGCTCCCCCCCCTCCACCTGTTGTTTCTCGTCCGGGACTGGCTACTCCGGGCCGTAAGCGGCGAAGTAGGCTTGGTAATATTAACAAGTTGCATCGGTACCTGGACAGAGAATCGGTCCCGTTGTCTCCTGTCAGAGAGGAGAGACAAACTGTCTTGGTGCTGTCCAGTGCTGATCCTCTGACACACCGGCTGCTTCAGCATTGTTTGATGTTGAGCTGGGTGAAGATGTCCTTGGCGACTAAAAACTTCTGAGATGTTGTCTAAAGTTGAGGCTATCCTGTCGTTCCTGCTTCTCGGCGTGAGCTGCGACGCTTTTTGAGGATGGCAGGTTACTACAGAAGCTTCTGTAAAAACTTTTCTGCTGTTGCTGCTCCGCTCACTGATCTGTTGAGCCCAAAAGCGCGTTTCCACTGGTCCCAGAGTTGCCAGAGCTTGTTTGAGTGTGTGAAGGCTTTGTTGACTAATGCTCCTGTACTTGCTGCGCCTGCGTTCGACCGTCCTTTCAAACTGTCTGTGGATGTGAGTGATGCGGGAGCGGGCGCTGTTCTCCTGCAAGAGGGAGATGATGGTGTGGAGCATCCGGTCTCGTGTTTCTCAAAGAAATTCAATCGGCATCAACGGGTTTACTCCACCATGGAAAAAAAAGCACTTGCTTTGATCTTGGCGTTTAAACATTTTGAAGTTTACGTCGGCTCTGACCACAACCCACTGGTGTTTATTAATCAAATGCGGAACACCAATCAAAGACTTATGCGCTGGGCACTTTTCCTGCAACCCTTCAACGTGGAGGTGAAGCACGTGAAGGGTAAGGGAAATATCCTGGCCGACACGTTGTCCCGTTCTTGATTGGCGATTAACGTTTATTGCACTCCCGTTATTCTCCATCTCAGGGTGGGGGTGTTACGTGTGGCTTTAATGTACCACAGAGCACATTGTTGTGGGCGTGTTTTGTTTCTCTGTCTCCCTTCTGACCTACTTTCTCTTCAGGAGGAGCGCACCTGAGACTGTGAGCTGATTAAGGGAGGGAAGAAAAAGGAGGAGGGACGGTGCGTAAGGGCGCACACTGACTGACACTCAGACTGCAGCCGGCAGCACTGCTCGGGAGACTTCTGTCTCCATTTGTTTAGTTGTTGGGATCTTACATGATCTTGTGTTCATAAGTCATTTAGTTTATGACTTTGTTTTGGGCTGGAGATCGCTGGTAGGTAGGTTTTCGTACTTTGGTTTAAGATTAGATACTTTTTGAGTTAGAGGGATGAGCTGGTGAGACGGCTCACTGCGTGGTTGGCTCAGCGACTTCCCTTCTCTTGTTCTTTTAACTGGGATCTCCAACCTTTTACTCAGTAATATTTCTGACAAGAACTTCTGTGTTGATTTATAAATAAATCGATTGTTATTATTTTCACATAACTGTCTCTTGGCGTCCTTTTATATGCTTCAGTCTCTCTAGAGCCTTTGTTTGTTTGAGAGGCCGTGACAGTTAGCAGGTTACAGAGTGAGCGGTGGCAGGTTATCATATTGTTGATAGAAGACAGTAAAAGTGGTAGTAGAAGCGAGAGGGATCAGAGAAAGAGCGGTACTGACTGGAAGGCTCCGCTGTAGCCGTAGTAAGGCTCAGTGTGGGACTTGGAACAGTCTCCGGTGCACAGCTGACACAGTTTGCTGCCCCTCGCTGCCCCCGGGGCACAGCTGGCCCAGAACAAGCTGCTCACCGCTGCAAAAACAAAACACAGGGCAAACATTTTAGAAATCCTGAGGTCATGAGTCACAGTCCCTGCACCGTTAAGACCATCGACCAGACTCCATAAAGAAAGTCTCAACACTGGTTTTTATTATTTGGGTTTTACATACTTACTAGTTAACTGTTCTTTTGCAACTTGAAGCTGTTTCCAATAACATAATACTTGTGCTGGCCTTAAAGTAGGCAGATTTAAATATATCCCATTATGTTAATCTTATATAGTTCTGTTGTGCATGAGGGTGAAAAGAGGAGCTGCCGGTATGAGGAAAAATTAAGCGTTTTTTGAACAGTAAAGCGTGTAAACATGTTAAAGTAGAAACCAAAAATACAAGTATGCACCTGAAAATGAGCATAATAGGTCCTTTATCACCAACAACACTAACAGTGTTAAAGGTACTGTATGTAAGTTTTTACATGTTTAAAATCACACATTTATTGCCGATGTGTGAACAGGTTGTAACGTAACGTAAAAAAATGAGACCTTCCGCGACCTTCTGAGTTTCCTCTATCAGCCTGTAGACTGCTTTAATGTGAAGAACGCAATCTAACTATTTCACCCTGTTTCCAGGCTTTATGCCAAGCTAACTGGCTGTAGCTCTATATTTAACTGACAGATATCACACTACATTACAGGAGTCTAAAATTAAAAATTATGGAAATAAAAATCCCCAGAAAAAATACTGAGTAGATGAATGTCCTCAATGGTAGCTGGCAGCTCTGACCTTTTTTTTTTTTTAATTTTATTTTTAGTTGTTTAGCCACTGCACATTTCACACTGTGATCAGTGGTGATGTACAAGCAGTACCTTTTATTTGAGGTTTAACATTTCGTGTAACTCACCCTCCTCCACAGGACCGTTTCCAATGCCGGACCACTGAATCCCACTCATGGACACCAGAGTTCCTACGGGGATGTTCCAGCCTGCACATTTCCCCAAACCAGTGTGGCAGGACTTCTTCCCCTGGAGCTCTTTGAACTTAAACTGAGTGCCGTTCTTCACCACAGCAACGGCGTAGTAGCAGGTGTTCGAAGCTGGATGCACGCAGGACGATATTGTGAGCAAAAGAACATGTAATGCTATAAGACATCCTCTTTCTTGTGCTAATTTCATGAGTAAAGACGGCCGATTAGTAAACCTACTGGTGCCGTAGTCCTCAGCAATGATGGGCTGCAGGTTGTAGTTGATCAGTGCAGCAGTGTAGATGTCCCCTCCATCCAGAGTGATGGCATCTGCCTCACCAGCCTGATGAAGAAACTATTCTGTTTCATCTCTCCAACAGCTCAAAGACATGTGACCAATGTTTTCATGGATATTTTGTCAGTAACTAAACGCAGTGGTGCAAAGTAACATTTATTTATTTTACAATATTGAGATAGGTCTACTTTTCTTGAATGCTTTAATTTAATGCTACTTGATAAAAATGGAAATACTCAAGTACAAGTATCTCAAAATTGTATTTAAGTATAGTACTCGAATAAATGTACTTAGTTACTTTCCACCACTGCTGCTGGGTAGCTTAACTTTTAATAATGCATCTTAATTAGTAGTTGACTATATATCAAGAGTAAAAAGTACAATATTTCCCTCTGAAATGTAGTGGAGCAGAAGTATAAAGTTGCATAAAAATGGAAATACTCAAGAACAAGTACCTCAAAATTGTACTTAAGTATAGTACTCGAGTAAATGAACTTAGTTACATTCCACCACTGCTTTAAAAAAAAAAAAAAAAAAACACATTTTCACCGTTGCAATATCCATTTATCAGCCATTTAATAGGCTACAAAATGAAATGAAACTGATATTTTGGATGAGCGCGTCATTGGGGGTCGGCTCCTTCTGGATGATGTAGTAATGATAATGTAACTCTCCTCACCTTGATGGCAGCGATGCAGTCTAGGGAGCTGTCTTTCTTCACGCAGGAGATGGCAGGAGCTTTGGCTGCCAGAGCCAGACATTTCTCCAGTTCTTTGTCCGACTTTACGCACCATCTCACCTTGTTGTCAGGGGGGGCCGCGATCACGGCGGCTGCAACATACAGATGGGGAAGTATAACAATGGAGATACATTTAGTGAATCTGGGATTAAAAGATGCATGCGTCAAAAAAAGAAATATGAAATGGGTTTACCGAGGCAACCGAGCAGCGCCACGAGCAGAAGAGAGTGCATGTTGGCCGGCCGGTGGAGTCTCCAGCTCAGCAGAGCAGAGCGTCCCAAAGAGCAGCAAGCCTTTTATAGCAAACCTCCCACTGAGCTGCAAGACAAAAACACAGATGGGCTCCTGTAATTACTTATTTTAGATTTAGACCCAAGTAATAAGATGCTGTACCAATTTAGTTGAGAATTTAGCCAAAATTAACATGTCTCCTTAAGGTATTTTTGTCTATTCTCTCTATGTGGATGCACATGATGCCATGATTTATAATTTAAGTATGTTTGTTTGCCAAACTGAATAGTTCCTTTTTCTTCATTTCCTGACATGCAAAGCAGCTATGTATATTATAAATGTACAGAAGTTAACAAACATTGTTAGAAAAAACCCTGTTAATCTTGATTTTTGAAAAACATTTCAGTAGATATACTTTAATAGAGAAAACTGTAGCATTATGCAACCATGCTGAAGGTGTTAGATTCAGGTTTTTGTCCAGCTACAGGTGGTAGAAAGCATAGAGGGAGTACATATAATAAAAAGCAGTATAGTTTTAGGTGTGATTGGTGTTGCAAAGTCGCAAAATCCTTGATCAACAAAATCAAAATATTTTTTTTTTTTTTTTTTTTTTAAAAATCAGAACGTTACACATTTTACTTTTATAGTTGAATGATAATCAGGGGCTCTTAAAGTAGACGTTCCTAAAAATGCCCTTTTTGCAGAATCATTACGTTGTAACCCTGACCTCATTCTCACCCTGCCATGACTAAATCTTTATTTCCCCCCCCCCGTCCCCTGAGATAAACCCAACTCTGAGTATACATAAACCTTCTTTACACACTTTTGTATCAGTCAAAGTCATAGTGACAGACTGTCGATATAGAATATCTGGAGATCATAAAGGACAGAGGGACTGTTCAGCTGAACTCACTAAGGACGCTGAGCATTGAACATGAGGCACCAGAATTAGGGATAATGAGCCAGATAATTCCACCATAAAAAAGGGACTTTACTTTAGATGAATTTCCCTTTTAAAATCATCAAATGGTGGATTTGCACAAAAAGAGGGAGATGCATGTCAGAAATTGCACATGTGTCTAATCAATCCTCTTAAGTATCAAATCAAAGTCAGATAATATTTAAACAGAAGACATTAATTAGTTAATAGGGGGAACAAAGGAGCACATGGCATTAAAGAATAACTCCCATTAGACAACGTACTTGATGAGGAGAGATGAACAGGTCTGGTTGCTGTGCGCTGCAAACACAGTAGTGTTCTTCCCTCCTCGTTATAGGAGCTGATTCAGGTGAGCTCACCTGAGCCTCGTTGCCTCCAGCAGCACAGGTGAGCCTGTATCTCCTCTCAGAGCTCATCAGGGCCGAGACAGACATGGGAGTCTTCCAGCAGGACTGCAGCGCACACTACACTTCAAACTGACATTCAATCAGCAATACAACTAACAAGCTCATATGTGTCAGTATAAACCAAGTATACTTAGACTTTTCTGTATATTTGTCAGTATGAGCCAAATATACCTATGTATACGTTTGTTAAGAATATCTCTGATAAGTACTTAAAAAGTAAACTGAAAGTATACCAACTTATTTTAAGTTTAAAGGAAGTATACTAATAGCACACTTGATAAAAACTTCATTTTGGTAAGGGCAGAAAAAAAATGACTGAGTAGAGTTTGTGGTGAGATTGTTTTTGTCACTCTTCTTCCTTATCTCTTTACATGAGTTTTAATCTCACCAACCACAGATTATACTGACAAACAGTGCTGGACCGGCCATCTGGCATACCGGCGTTTTCCCGGTGGGCCGACGTCCTTTTGGGGCCGACGTATGTCCTTTTTTTTTTTTTGGCCTATAAAACAAGTAAATCGGCCCATTTCTTTTCCTTAATTGACACTGAGCTGGCCCAATCGCTCTGTGTGGGGCGGGTGAGGAGGAGAGGGAGAGAGATGAGGGAGGAGAGGGAGAGAGATGAGGGAGGAGAGGGAGAGAGATGAGGGAGGAGAGGGAGGAGAGGGAGAGAGATGAGGGAGGAGAGGGAGAGAGATGAGGGAGGAGAGGGAGAGAGATGAGGAGGAGAGGGAGAGAGATGAGAGAGGAGAGGGAGAGAGATGAGGGAGTTAGTGTAGAGTTTGCAGTAAGCAGTTATGTGCTCGCAGCCTGGCTCAACATGTCATGAGAGATGAGCAGAGCTCGAAGTGAGCCGGTACGTAGCGGTACGCAGTATGTTAATCATTTTACTCCTTGGCGTACCGTGACTTTTTCATGCGTACCGGAGCTTCTCACAAGCTGCCGGTCCTCTCCTCTGCTCTCTCCATATCAGGTTCTCTGGGAGATTCATAACGGGGATTCATAACGGCGCAGAGCCAGCGTATTTGCGCCGCGTGGGTTCCTATAGGGAGCGGAAGCGCCGCGCTATTAATCTCCGCTCGAGCTGAAGCCTCGCTGTTTACATCAGAAGCGCATTTCTCTGCTTCTTCTGATCCTCTGCTGTTTACTATCCATCTCTCTCTGTCTGTCTGCTTCTGTGTGTCTGTCAGGGGCGGGGCTAAAGAGGGAGGGGGGGGGGCAAAGAGGGGGCCGGCACGGGCCCCCCTGGAATCTAAATGCCCCCCCCATCAGAGTCTGAATGTGATAGGTCCAATAAGACTCAACAAACATTATGATGATCTGATGTATTACTGATATACTGTATGAGACCAGCTGAAACTCTCAAATATTGTTCACGTCATTATTACTGAGGGTCGAGGAACCTTGACTGTGAGGTATTTAATTCATGATATTGGCCAAAGTGTTTCAGCAGCTAACCTTGTTGAGTCGAGATTTTACATTTGATTCATTAGAAAAAAACAAAAATAATGCGGTAAGCACATCTGTTCAGTTTCAAAATGCTGTATTATTGTCATGTCGTCTTACTCGGCATTTAGTCAAATACTGAATACGTTACAGGCAGAACCTGGAGCTTACACACATGCGCTTGATGATACTGGCTTACAGTAGAGCCTGGTAGAGTGCATTAGCGCTCTACTGCACCCCGTGGTCTTTTCCATGTGGTGTTGCAAAATGTAATGAAATACCTCTGAGCAAAATGACATTGGCTTGTACAGAATCAGGATGTGCCTCTCCTACCTTGAGGCTCCTATGATTTCAGGTGATATTGTGCTTTTGGTGCATATTCTCAAACAAGAAGACAGTGGTGGATTTTTTGAAGAAACCAAATAATATAAAAGTTTATTTAGGAGGAGGATGCAAGAAAGGGATTCATGGTTATTTATTTATTTGACACACTATACTATGACTTTTATTTATTTATTTGACATATTGTACTATGACTTTTATTTATTTATTTGACACACTATACTATGACTTTTATTTATTTATTTGACACACTATACTATGACTTTTATTTATTTATTTGACACACTATACTATGACTTTTATTTATTTATTTGACACACTATACTATGACTTTTATTTATTTACACTCAAACTAACCTTAGCAAGTTATCTTTATTTAGTTAGCTGTTAGCTAGTTAAAGTGGTCTTTAGCTAACTAGACATATTCATCTGGTTAGCTTTAGCTAACTTAGCCAGTTGGGCTGAACATTTAAAAAATATATATCAAGCTGTGATTTTTCTTACTAATATTGTGATTTAAATAGATTATTTTCTATAAATCAATCTCCTGTTTTTCTGCTGATTTGATGGTCTAACGTTACACAGTGTTAGAAAGTACATTTACTCAAGTACTAGATTTTAAGTACTTGAGTATTTTCCTTTCATGCCACTTTATACTTCTACTCCAGAACATTTATACTTCTACTCCAGTACATTTATACTTCTACTCCAGTACATTTATACTTCTACTCCAGTACATTTATACTTCTACTCCAGTACATTTCAGGGGGAGAAGTTGTACTTTTTATTCCATTTATCTGCATTTACGCTCTACATTTATCTGACAGCTTCAGTTAGTTACTTTACAAACATATGAAAATCCACAGCTGAAACGATTAGTCGATTAACTTATTAATCGATTGACTGAAATTAATTGGCAACTATTTTTGATTATGTCATTTTTTAAGCAAAATCATTTCATGTTTCAAGCTTCACAAATGTGACGATTTGCTGCTTTTCCTTTTTTTCGACATACTATACTATGACTTTTTTTTCGCAAAATATTTCGACATACTATACAATGACGTTTTTTTCTGGAAATTTTACGACATACTGTACTATGACGTTTTTTTCAAGAAATTTTACGACATACTATACTATGACTTTTTTCTCAAAAAATTTCAACATACTATACTATGACTTTTTTTCTTATGAAATTTTTCCACATACTATACTATGACGTTTTTTCAAGAAATTTTTTGACATACTATACTATGACTTTTTTATGTTTTGACATACTGTACTATGACTTTTATTTATTTATTTGACATACTATTCTATGACTTACTAATTTATTTGACATACTATACTATGACTTTTATTTATTTATTTGACATACTATACTATAACTTTTATTTATTTATTTGACATACTATACTATGACTTTTATTTATTTTTTTGACATACTATACTATGACTTTATTTATTTATTTGAAATACTATACTATGACTTTTATTTATTTATTTGACACACGATGACTTTTATTTATTTTTTGACATACTATACTATGACTTTATTTATTTATTTGACACACTATACTATGACTTTTATTTATTTATTTGACACACTATACTATGACTTTTATTTATTTATTTGACACACTATACTATGACTTTTATTTATTTATTTGACATACTATACTATGACTTTTATTTATTTATTTGACATACTATACTATGACTTTTATTTATTTACACTCAAACTAACCTTAGCAAGTTATCTTCATTTAGTTAGCTGTTAGCTAGTTAAAGTGGTCTTTAGCTAACTAGACATATTCATCTGGTTAGCTTTAGCTAACTTAGCCAGTTGGGCTGAACATTTAAAAAATATATATCAAGCTGTGATTTTTCTTACTAATATTGTGATTTAAATAGATTATTTTCTATAAATCAATCTCCTGTTTTTCTGCTGATTTGATGGTCTAACGTTACACAGTGTTAGAAAGTACATTTACTCAAGTACTAGATTTTAAGTACTTGAGTATTGTCCTTTCATGCCACTTTATACTTCTACTCCAGAACATTTATACTTCTACTCCAGAACATTTATACTTCTACTCCTGTACATTTATACTTCTACTCCAGAACATTTCAGAGGGAGAAGTTGTACTTTGTATTCCATTTATCTGCATTTACGCTCTACATTTATCTGACAGCTTCAGTTAGTTACTTTACAAACATATGAAAATGCACAGCTGAAACGATTAGTCGATTAACTTATTAATCGATTGACTGAAATTAATTGGCAACTATTTTTGATTATGTCATTTTTTAAGCAAAATCATTTCATGTTTCAAGCTTCACAAATGTGACGATTTGCTGCTTTTCCTTTTTTTCGACATACTATACTATGACTTTTTTTTCGTAAAATATTTCGACATACTATATAGTGACGTTTTTTTCAGGAAATTTTACAACATTACTGTACTATGACGTTTTTTTTCAAGAAATTTTTCGACAGACTGTACTATGACTTTTTTCGCAAAAAAATTCGACATACTATACAATGACGTTTTTTTCAGGACATTTTACGGCATTACTGTACTATGACGTTTTTTTCAGGAAATTTTACGACATACTATACTATGACTTTTTTTCTTATGCAATTTTTCGACATACTATACTATGATTTTTTTCTCAAAAAATTTCGACATACTATACTATGACGTTTTTTTCAGGAAATTTTACAACTTACTACACTATGACTTTTTTTCGCCCAAAATTCCGACATACTATACAAAGACTTTTTTTTCAAGAAATTTTTCGACATACTATACTGTGACTTTTTTTTTGCAAAAAATTTCGACATACTATACTATGACTTTTTTTCGCAAAACATTTCGACATACTATGCTATGACTTTTTTTTAACAATAAATTTCAACATACTATACTATGAAGTTTTTTTTTCATGAAATTTTTCGAAATTCTATACTATGAGGTTTTTTCTTATGAAATTTTTAGCCATACTATACTTTGTCTTTTTTTTTGCAAAAATTTTCGACATACTATACTATGACGTTTTTTTAATGAAATTTGTCGACATACTATACTATGACGTTTTTTTCCTGAAATTTTTCGACATAATATACTATGACAATTTTTTTTAATGAAATTTGTCAACATACTATACTATGAAGTTTTTTTCATGAAATTTTTCAACATACTATACTATGACTTTTTTTCGCAAAAAATTTCGACATACTGTACTATGAAGTTTTTTTCATGAAATTTGTCAACATACTATACTATGACCTTTTTTTCAGGAAATTTTACGACATACTATACTATGACTTTTTTTTAATGAATTTTTTCGACAAACTATACTATTCTTTTTTATTCATGATTTTTTTTCGACATACTATACTATGACGTTTTTTTTAATGACCTTTTTCGACATACTACACTATGACGTTTTTATAACTTCTTTTTTTATACTTTTTTACTCAGACATTTTTTTAGACTTTTTTACTCAGACATTTTTCAGATTTTTCACTCAGACATTTTTCAGACTTTTTTACTCGGACTTCTTTTTTTTTTACATTTTTACTCAGACATTTTTCAGACCTTTTTTTTTTATACTTTTTTACTCTGACATTTTTACTCAGACATTTTTCAGACTTTTTCACTCAGACATTTTTCAGACTTGTTTTACTCAGACATTTTTCAGACTTTTTCACTCAGATATTTTTCTGATATTTATCAGACTTCTTTTTTCAGACTCTTTATACTTTTTACTCGGACATTTTTTCAAATTTTTTTACTCTGACATTTTTCACACTTTTTATATCTAGACATTTTTTCAGACTTTTTCACTCAGACATTTTTCAGACTTTTTTGACTCGGAGATTTTTCCAGACATTTTTACTCCGACATCTTTTTTTTTTACTTTTTTTACTCAGACATTTTTCAGACTTTTTCACTCAGACATTTTTCAGACTTTTTTTACTCTGACTTTTTTCAGACTTTTTTTACTCGTACTTCTTTTTTTTTTACTTTTTTACTCAGACATTTTTCAGACTTTTATTACTCGGACATTTTTCAGAATTCTTTTTTTTTTACTTTTTTAATCAGACACTTTTCAGATTTTTTTTACTCAGAGATTTTTCCAGACATTTTTACTCAGACATTTTTCAGACTTTTTCACTCAGACATTTTTCAGACTTTTTTTACTCTGACTATTTTCACACTTTTTTACTCGTACTTCTTTTTTTTTTACTTTTTTACTCGGACATTTTTACTCAGACATTTTTCAGACTTTTTCACTCAGACATTTTTCAGACTTTTTTTACTCTGAGATTTTTCCAGACATTTTTACTCAGACATTTTTCAGACTTCTTTTTTTATGGTTTTGTACTCGGACATTTTTTTATACTTTTGTACTCGGACATTTTTCAGGCTTTTTCACTCAGACATTTTCCAGACTTTTATTACTCAGAGATTTTTCAAGACATTTTTACTCAGACATTTTTCAGACTTCTTTTTTTATGCTTTTGTACTCGGACATTTTTCAGACATTTTTACTCTGACATCTTTTTTTTTTACTTTTTTACTCTGACATTTTTCAGAATTTTTTTACTCTGACTTTTTCACACTTTTTTTACTTGTACTTCTTTTTTTTTTACTTTTTTACTCAGACATTTTTCAGACTTTTTCACTCATACATTTTTCACACTTTTTTTACTCGGAGATTTTTCCAGACATTTTACTCAAACATTTTTCAGGCATTTTTCAGACTATTATTACTCGGACATTTTTCAGACTTTTTTACTCTGACTTTTTTCAGACTTTTTTACTCTGACTTTTTTCAGACTTTTTTTACTCGGACATTTTTACTCAGATATTTTTCAGACATCTTTTTTTTTATACTTTTTTACTCTGACATTTTTCAGACTTTTTTTACTTTGACTTTTTTCAGACTTTTTTGACTGAGATTTTTCCAGACATTTTTACTCAGACGTTTTTCAGACTTCTTTTTTTTATACTTTTGTACTCGGACATTTTTTTAGACTTTTTTACTCAGACATTTTTCAGACTTTTTCACTCAGACATTTTTCAGACATTTTTACTCTGATATTTTTCAGACATCTTTTTTTATGCTTTTGTACTCGGACATTTTTTTAGACTTTTTTACTCGGACATTTTTTTAGACTTTTTTACTCTGACTTTTTCACACTTTTTTTAGTCGGAATTTTTCCAGACATTTTCACTCAGACATTTT
>CAKAOJ020002647.1:0-13979 GCA_916701645.2 Sebastolobus alascanus | reverse complement strand
TGTGTGATAAGACACCTCCCACAAGGCTCTACGACAAACAGTTCATGAGTTATGAAAGGGGGCGTGGCTAACATCTTGGGGCGGGGCAATGAGAATATTTTTGCATGTAAATGTCTTCAGCACTGGACCCTTGTCATGCGTGAGAAATTTGGGGCATATCGGACTACATACAGTGGAGTTACAACAAATTCCTGTTTCATGGCGAATGGCTCAAAATGGCCGCCACGCCACTGTCAGGTCGTTTGATGAAAACTCACCATTTGAATAACTTTTCATCCGTAAAGTATACGGCCTATAGAACACCAAAAATGGGCGAAATTCGCACATTAAATTAAAAATGGCTGACTTCCTGTTGAGTGTTGGGCATACCTCCAAGAGGCAAGTGCGTCTCCACATGTTACATCTGTCTGCCCAATTTCATACTTGTAGGTGAAACCGGAGCGAGGGGCTCAATTTTTTCAATTTTCTAGGGGGCGCTAGCGAGTCATTTTGCAACAGCCGAGCCCGAGACCCTTAAAATATCAATTTTTTTCACCACGTCTGATAAGTGTTCCAAGTTTAACAACCTTTTGAGCAGGCTAAGGTTCTCAAAAAGGCGATTCATTTGAGAGGAGAAAAATAATAATAATTCCTTCAGTGTCAATAGGGCCTTCGCTTAGAAAAATAATAATAATTCCTTCAGTGTCAATAGGGCCTTCGCTTAGAAAAATAATAATAATTCCTTCAGTGTCAATAGGGCCTTCGCTGGCCCGACATTGTCGGTGCTCGGGCCCTAATAATAATAAAATGTCTATGCCAGCAAGTGCCAGTTAAGGCGTATTGCTGTGAGGTGTCAGAAGAGGTTTTTAGCAATAACAGTGACCAGTAGAGGGCACTCCACCCAACTAGACATAATATCGATAGTGATTACAGATCAACCCTAAGCCTCAACTCCTGCTTTATTACAGTAAAACACAATTTATAAGTTACCAGACATACCTGCATAACCTGTCAACAGCAGCCTGCAGCTATTACCAATCCAAATATTCCAAAGGGGTCCTTTTTTATAAAATCTTTATTTAAATAAGACATAAGATCTCCATGCTGAAATAACCATATTGGGTTTCCTAGGTACTGCACTGGTACACCATTAGCACAAAAATGGAACTGTAAATTGGGAAGAAATACACTGTTCATTGCAGGCCGTATTCTTTTTTGTGATCAAATTTTTTTATTCTTTTTTTTCAAATTATTTGAAACAAGAAGATGAGGACATACAATCAGCAATACAGCAGTGAATACAGGTAAACAAAAGATGGTCAAACCAAACATTATGTATAAAGGTCTGGGGTCTCATTTATAAAACTGTGCGTAGGATCCATACTAAAAATGTACGTGCGCACAAAAGCCGAAAATGGCGTGCGCCAAAAAAAATCAGACTTATAAAACTGTGCCTACGCACTCCTGCAGGCAATTTTCCCACAGTCCACCTGGGAATGTGCGCACATGGATCAGCCTCCTATCCCGCCCTCGACACGCCCACATTCAGCCATAAATGGTCAATGCAAAGCACCTCATGAATGTTTCTCCATGTAAATGAGCCTGTTGATCAGTGGATCTTTACGGTGAATCACGGCGACTACCGAGAGGAAGACCAAGAAAAGGAGTTTTTCCGATACAGAGATCAAGGTTATTGTGGGTGAGGAGGTCCGTGAACTCTCGTTCCCTCCTAATTCTACCATTCACGTAGTCCTCAGAGTGACAGTGCATCCACCATGCAGCATGTTACAAGTTTCACGGCAGTGTTTATATGTTTACAGCAATCAGACTGATCGATTCACAACTTGTCAAAATAATCGCGACAATCAGTAATATCTCCCCACCTGGATATCATTTAAAAAGGAAGTTTGATAGGTGAACACAATGTATTTTTTTAAGTTTTTATGGCGAACTTGGCCTGTATTATGATTAGGACTGATAATGATATGACGATATGGAGAGTAACGATTGTGCGAGAGCTGTCACTGGCTTTATTTCCGCACTTTGCTAATTTACTCAATCCATACTGAACATGCAGGTGGTGAAGATGTGCTGGGTGGAGGTGACTGGAGGAAGCTGAGTGTGCATGGCGCACCGCGGTGGCGCACTGGAGACAGTCTGATAGTTACATCGGACAGCTTTGCTATCCTTTTGTCAATGTATACTGTATCTGTCCCTATCTAATAAACCATAAATAAATGAATAAGTCATATCATGTTCACTGCAGCGATTTTACACTCAACAACTTTATAAAAATTACTATCATACTTTGATATCTCCGATGATCATGATTTCAACAGCTACGTTGCTCCACAGCTGAGTGTCGGTAGTTCGGCCCGCTCCTCTGCGCTCCGGAGGGGGGGGGGGGCGTGATGGTGAGACAGCGCTGATGAGATATTGAGCTGAATTTGCTTTGAGATTTGAGTTGGCTGATATATTTAACATTTGTAAGGTGCTTATGGGTTAAGTATGGCTCACTAGCACACTGCTGGTTTAAATATCTATGATAAAGTGGATCTATAAGTAACGTAGTAACATGTGATATGAAGTGACGTTAAATGTTTAATTTCTACAATCTGGTTTCAATTCACCGCCTAACCATCTGCGTGGCCAGTTTCCCCTACCTCGGTGCCTCCATAATGTGCGCACGCATGGGTCAAAGTTTCCGTACAGGTGCGCACATTCTCCCGTCAAGTTTGTTTTTATAGATCACAACTGTTGCGTGGGAAGTGGCGTACGCACATTTCAGGCCCCGTTTTGTGCGTACGCAACGGTTATAAATGAGACCCCAGAAACTGTTGACTGTAGTCGACCCCCTGGGCCTGTGCCCCGTAGACCCGTTCAGTAATCCATCCACGAGTCGACAGCTGGAGAAAGATCAAGGAGGACATTCACATCCGACACCAGAGACCATCTTTGAACAGAGACAGGGGTTACCATCTCCCCCCGAATACAACCACCTGTTATCATGTGACTGTGCTGGACTAGCGTCATGTGATGACAACTGAGGAATGTTAAGTGCTGAAGAAGGCCATGGGATATGGTCAAAAGCTCCACAAAGAGAGTATTTGAGCCTTGAGTTAACGATGATTTATTACAGATGTGTTCCCATCATTGTTTTTATCTGCTTCATACATAATCTCTTGTTCTTATTGTTTTGTAGTTCAACATTATATTTTCCTCCTTTGTGTAGTTTTCATTGAATAATCTTTACTTTACATTTATATTCACTGTTTTTATTTTCTATGACTGAATGTGGTTTTGAGTCGGTTGAGGTTTGTTCACACTGAGAGCAAAGAGACGCAGATTGGTTAAAGATGGCGCCAGCTGAGGTGAAGACGTTTTCGTTGTTTGTTTCCATGGTAACGCCTGTTTACATTGTGTTTAGTCAGTAAATGTGATTGTTGCTGTTGAACTTGCATCCTGACAGGGTTGCTGCTTTAATAATCTGAGCTGTTCACTTGAGACTTGGACTTGTTTTTAATGTTCTCATTAAATTAGTCGACACAAAGAGATGCTTTGTCTCTTCATTTGAAACTGTTTCCATCAATCAATATTTGTTGAGCTGTTGTTATTGGCGTTCTCAGCATTAACATTGTTTTAGGACTAAGTCATGAGCTAATTGGACTCATTATCATTAAGTATCTTACACCAGTCAGATAATAAATGACCTAAGTAGTTAAAGCCCACACAGCAGCTGTGACTGACATTTTAAAATGTTCCTGAAAGCAGAAATGAATTAATCAGTGAATCAGAGTCTTTTAATATTGATTATCTGCCAACCAAAAGCAACATTAACTGTTTTTTGTTGATGTTTTTTTTCATATCACAAATCCACAGCGTACTGAGGCTCCACAGAGAGACACTAAATGACTACAAGCTCTCTGGGGCCTGTTTCAGAAAAGCAGAATGAATAAATCCAGGATAAGAGAGAACCTAGTCTAGTCAGTTCATCCTGGTTGAACAGGTTTCACGTAGGCCAGGCCAGGCTGAGGAGGGGCGAGTAGGTTGAGCCAGGTGGAAGTAATTCAGATAGATGCACGTTTACTGTTTTCTTCAACAGACCACAAGGTCGATCACAGATTTACTGATGCAGAAATAGAGTAAACGTGTTCCGCATACTTTAAACCCAGTGAGCAACATCTACTAATGGAAGATTACGAGGAAGTAAAGTATAAATATGTAAAAAAGGAGAGACGGACGAGAAAAAACGTAGCAGACAGGAGCGGACCGACTGTATGTGTAAGCAGCCTAAAAATATACATTTACTAACCACTGCTGTTTACTGATACCGTCATAATTAAACCATTCAAGGAGTTACTGTCACTTCACATTAAAAGTGAGCGGTGGAAGTTAATATGTGATTTAGGAAATATACCATGAAGATTAATTACAACCACTGATCCACAATGCTAGAATATTATGACTATTATGTATATAAGAAAAATAACAATGATTAATACATTGTGTTACAGACATGCTGACAGTGTGCACTGGAATGATCACTTACTTCTCTTTCTGACTCTTTTTATCTCCAGATCTCGGTCCAAGTCCTGCAGGGTTTTAGTGATTTTAAACATCGACTCTTTTTAAATAAATCACTTTTGTCTTTGATATTTGATTTTCACCTCTGAAAACTCAGTTTGTTGTGAATTCTGTAAAACATCAATTAGCACAGCAAGAATTGTGCATGGCGTGTCGTATTACGAGCATTACTTATATATACCTGTAGATAGAAAGAAAGAAGGCTGGGTGTAGCTGACATGTCAGTCTAGTAGAAATACTCATTTAGTCCATAATGGATGAGAAGTCAGTGATGAGGTGCTCATAGAAAACATCATATTTGCAACAGGACCCAGCCTGACAACGTAGTGAGTATTACCTGAAGGACATCCACACCATTTACACTTCCTGCTGTGCTTATTGATGTGTGTTTTACAGAATTCACAAACTGTCAGATTGACAGCACACACTGAACAAACAAACAGAGTTGCAGAGCTGAAAATCAAATATAAAATTAAAACCCTGCAGGACTTTGACCGAGATTTGGAGATAAAAAGAGTCAGAAAGAGAAGTAAGTGATCATTTCAATGCACAATGTCAGCATGTCTGTAACACAATGTATTAATCATTGTTATTTCTTTCTCTCCCTGCAGACCAGTGATCATAGCAAAATAAAAGGTCAGAAAGAATGGTGGTGTCCTCTCCCTGTTGTTTCATGAATACTCAGTACACTATATAGTTATTGGTCCAGTGAAACTCTAATCAATAATATATTCATCAAACCATGATGATCACAATGTTAAAATAACAACAGTACTTAACTGAATGGTGAAATGTGTTCATTTAAAGAGGCTATATGTAAGAATCAGAAATTGCTTGTTCACAGCGATACCTGTGGCTGCAATGTCAACGAAAGTCAGCATCCTGTTGCTCGCGCTGGCGCTTGTGCTTGCGCATACATTGACATGAACGAGCACCGGTCTAAACAGTGAGGAGACACACGTCAGCTAACACACAATATCACTCTGTATTTCACCTGCTTGGCAGTAATGTTAGCTGACCAGACGAAGGTCTCTCCATGGATCAATGCTGATTCTAGTGCTGGCTTTTCCTGTTCAGCCCGCCGACCGCGGAGGGAACTGGGGGGGAGGGGGGAGACACCGACACCCGGTCGGGGGGGGGGGGAGCGCGACACCCGGTAGGGGGGGGGGAGACAGCGACACCCGGTCGGGTCGATAACGTAACTCGCTGCGGAGCCCCGTCACTTCACAAGACATGGGAAACCTCTGTTGGTCTGGAGGAGCGGCAGCATTTATTTCTGCAAAAACGTCCACTGCACACTCACTAGATATTCTCAGAGCTAAACTAACCTCTGCAGTGTGTAGTGTGCGCGCGTTCACGTGGAGTTGGAGCGAGCCGAGCGCGGTGTGCAGGCAGCAGGCAGCAGGAGCATAGCTGCTGCGCGCTCGCGTACCCACACGCGAACGCGCATGGGAATCCGACCCGTTAGGATTTATGCGAGTGAAAAGTTACAAATAGTCCCTTTAAGTACTTATTTTATTAGCCTGCATTAAAATATGGTATTTAAATGCAGGCTAATAAAAATAAGGCTAAATACATCAGAACATGGACTAACTGTAAAAACACATTAGTGTCTGATCAGAGTGACTGCTGACTGAACAGATAAGGCCTCAGGATTAATGGAGCCTGGCTGTTAGCTGGTCTGGAATAGGCTAGCTGCACACAATATATCTCCATGGTAACTGATAAGTCGCTGCTTTCAAGAAACTGAGTCACGGCTAAATTCAGACAGGATGAAGGAAAATCCCGCTTTAATCCGCTATCTAGGTTCTGTGAAACAGGGCCCTGGACTCCTCCCTCAACAACAAGTTTCACAACCAGAATCCAACAAGCACATCTGAACAAGCTGAGCAGCTTCTCCCACAGAGGTCAAAGGTCACAGTATCCCTTTAAACTGAGGATGTAACGATGAGTCAGCAACTTTACATGTCAGCTGTTTCTACAACAAACTTCTGTCAGTAAAAGTCTTAATACACAATAAAAACAGCTGGATTTATTGTAAATAATTAGATTTTATGACAAAATATTATTTACACAAATGATTTGATAAAGCAGCATGTTGCCATGACAACAACATCATCACCCAGTTTCTGGTTATAACGTTTTAAGTAAGTAAGTAAGTAAGTAAAGCTTTATTTATATAGCACCTTTTAAATCACACCGTTACAAAGTGCTTAAAGCTGCAGTATGCCAGCTTGGCGCAAATATGATTTAAAAAAGTAATTTTTAGAAAACGGCCGCTATATCGTGACAGTAGTACATGAAACACGTAACGTGAAAATAATCATGTTCCTCTGTCATACTGTGTCCTCCGGTGCTCCTAACGACATCTGAAGGATTTCACTTACCGGAGGAAAACAACCAGTCAGAGCTGATCTGAGGTCTGCTGTGTCGAGGCTACGGAGCGCGTGTCGAGTAATTCAGGATGTTTTCCGTGAAGCACGAGGCTCGTATTGTAATAGACCAATGACGTCACTGAAGACGCCCGTTGAGAACTTATTATTCCTGAATATAAACAGAAAGAGACAGCAGTACCTGAATGTCTCTGTGTGCTTTGATTTGTAGTGAGTCCAGGACAACAGAGTCCAGCAGTCAGAGTGGAGACCTGCTGGATCTCAGAGACCAGGACCAGGAGCCCGTTTCAGAAAGCAGCTTTAACAAACTCTGAGATGGAAAAGTTTTCGGTTCCAGAACAGCTGATCAGAGTTTGTTCAATCAAATGTGAGGATGAAAACAGCCATCATCAATGGAGCCCTGATACTACAATTCACCATGGCAACAGGTAAATAAGAGGCAGAGCCTCCATTTGAATCCAGTCCACGTAGAGATATTAATGCATGTATATGCTGACTGTGCACATTAATCTCATCTAAAAGTGTCAATAACACAATAAAGTTTAATTCAGTGTTATCCATGAATTCATCTTTTAGCAGACTGACATTTCCTTAATGGATGATAAAGTGGTGACTATGACTGTGTATTAGACTGTAGCCTACATTACATTTAAATAGATTTATTCAGCTTTAATGTGACCTGGACAAAACACAGGAGCAGCAACTGAAGATGAAAAATATCAAATCTATCCATCAGAGACATAGATACATGACTGTAAGCTCACAGTAATAATGTGTTTGGTGATTTAAAGGTTAAATAGAGTAGATTTTAAATAGTAGACATTATTTGGATCTTGGCTCAACAGCATTCAGTGACATTATTTCAGCTACTTCAACAAATGGAGTCAATTTAAACATAGTCAGTGAAATGCTGTTAAAACCCGTTCAGACTATACGCAGCCTATTTAAAAAACTCTCTTTCTAACTCCATTCTGCAGCTGCACCACCATCCTGCTCACTCAGAAATATTAACAGATAATCTACAATATTAGAGGAATTCTGTTCCATCAGTGGGACCAGTCACATCATGAGTGATAGAGATCATTATTCATTGATCCTACGTGTCTGAGCTTCATACTGATCTTTACTGTTTAAACTGAGATTACACATTACGAGCAATAAACATTTTAGTGGACCTGCTCTAACAGACTGACAGCTGTCTGTGTTCAGAGTCACAGTGTTATAAAGAAGGACATGCAGAGGTTTTATTCTGAGCTGAGGGCAACTTGATGCTGTGTGAAATTTGAATGTTCAAAGAAATGACTGACAGCACATAAAAGAGTAACTTTAGACAGTCCAGAGTAACAAACTAATATCTGACACACAGTAAACCTTTGATACGGACTGAATGAATGAGGAAATAAAACACTAATCACACTTTCTGAAACAGAGACCAGGACCAGGAGCACTACAAGAGTGAAACGGAGGAAGACCAGCAGAACCCGGACCAGCGGAGCAACAAGGTCCCCAGAAGACCAGCAGCAGGCTCGTCCTCTGATAACACCGATGTTCAGGTCAGTGTTCATGATTTCATGGCTTCAAAACGACACCAAGAAGAGGAGAAAACAGCTCAACTTTTCATAAATATCTGCTGAGGTGGCAGCTGGGGGAAATGTATTAGTGTTAGAACTGCCTAAAAATGTCCTCGGGCGCTCACATAAAGACCCTCTCCATCTCAAAGTCCCGGGCTGGATTTCAGTCCCAGTCCATCTCTGGATCATGTGACACACACAGTTTCTTGATGCTCACTCAGTTTTTTTCTGGCTACGCTCAAAAGCCCTTCTGGTGCCGTCAGACATAGAAACCTTCCGACAAGGCGCGCTTTGTGAGCGCACAAAAAAATTGTGCAAAAATGTTGCAGGGAGGTCAGGACTGTTGCAGCTGCTGCTACGACTCCATCCTCGGGGAAACACTGCTCACATTTTATATCCAAAGAATGGTCAACACTAGGGGTGGAAAAAAATGGATTCCCCTACAGTATGTATCTCAACGTTTCTTTTACGATTTTGAAATATATATTTTTTAATGCCAGTATCGATATATTTGCTTCGACTTGACTATTAATTGCCCCAAACTGCATGTGATTATCATAAAGTGGGCATGTCTGTAAAGGGGAGACTCGTGGTTACCCATAGAACCCATTTACATTCACATATCTGGAGGTCAGAGGTCAAGGGACCCCTTTGAAAATGGCCATGACAGGTATCTTCACTCTATCTTTAAAACTGAGCCGCTACAACCTAAAAATTACAAGTTGCATTAATGCGTTAAAGAAATTAGTGGCGTTAAAACGAATTAGCATTAACACGTTATTATCGTGTAGACTTTGACAGCCAAATAAATAATTCCTGACAACAACCGGTATTGACGATAACCGTGATATTCAAAGAGGACCTATTATGTTCATTTTCAGGTGCATACTTGTATTTGGGGTTTACATGATTTAATGTTCAAATTTTTCTCATAGAAGCCGTGCTGCAGCTCCCTGTCTGAAACACTCTGTTTGATTTGTGTTGGCAGATGTTAGGCAGATGTTAGGCCTTGTGGATGTTTTGTGTATCAGTACATCTGGTTGCCTTTTCACTATCAATTAGTGTATTAGTTATTTTTGTGCACGTTTGTTAGGGGTGGGGAAAAAAATCGGTTCACCTGTGCATCGCGATTTTATTTTATTTTTTACGATTCTGAAATAGCGCCCCATCTAATCACTGCCAGTGCACTACATCACTGGTCCGGCAGGACCAATCACTGCCCAACGTCACTTCCCCTTGGCTACAATATGTATATATAAGTATTTCATCAAAAACACGTTTGGATGTTGTTACATTTATTTACAAACTGTTGAACCTGCATTTACAAAATGCTGTCATGTGTGAACTTCACTGATCTGTGTGGGTTTTATGAGACTCCCCTGACGTGCACCGATCCAAAAATACATTTTTTTTCAACAGGGAATTATCTGTTGCCAATCAGATGTCTCCCTCCTTATCAGCCAATCACATGAGCGTGTCCCCACGAGGGTATGATTGATAAGAGATCAACTCGTATAAAAGCACCTCCTACTGACCAATCAGAGCTTGTTGAGCAGATCCTCTGATAATATTACAAAAATATGAAGAATTTAAAGTCGTAATCCAGACTAAAAACAACAGAGTTTAAACTGCTAAATGCAGGAAGGACAGCTGGCTGGATGCTGTGGGTGTTTTTGACTCGCTCTCTGGGACGCAGCTGACAGAAGGCTGAAATACTCAAACGCCACATCATTACCAAAGTATGGAGGACCACAAGAGTCACGGAAATACCGTAAAACTTAATTTAATGCTGCAGCCTACCGAATAGTTAGAAGCTTCATTTTTAACGTTGACATTCAAATTATTATTTATACTGTAGGGGACGCAGATAGGAGCTGGTCTAGTGATTAGAAAATATTAAAGATAATTATCAATATTAATCAAATTAATATTACTAAATTATCAATATATATTAATAATAACAGGGCACCAAATTATATTGGTACATACGCTCAAAAGACATTAAAATGGATATCAAAAGTAATTAATAATTATCAAAATAATTATTAATTATATTGAATAATATGATCTAATGTATATTAAATCATCCTCGGGGCACCACTCTTTGAAACAAAGATAAAATGATAGCAAATTAATATAGTCTCATAGATAAGTCTCATTACTAAACTATCAATTTGGAACTTTGATTAATGCGTTCGGGCGGCCAGGCAAGCGAGCGGAGTGGAGAGAGGGAGAGAGAGAGAAGATGGCTACTTGTCTTTGATGTGTGCATGGCCTACAGACAATATGGCAAACACTGTAAAACTACAAAGTTGGCTGGATCAAAGATGGCCTCTTCGTTCTTCGGAGCACATGGGCTCAGGAAGGACAAAGGTGGGGTGTCGATGTGGGGTTTGAGATTCTCTGAATGTGTATGTTTGTGTTTAAAACCAGTTCACAGTTTATGTAAGTGATCTTAATGTGTGTCAGATAATGCAGTGAGTTAGAAAAGATGGTTAGTTTGCATGCAAGACCCTTTGTCACTGTGAAGCATTAACTAAGCACATCAGATGGGGCGAAGCCAGCTAACCAAATATCCTGACTACAAATAATATCACAACAGTCAAACTCAATGAATTACATTAAACATATCAATACAGGTACATTCACAGAAGCTAAGTTGAACAGTCTTGCTCAGCCGCGTGCAGTTGCTAATGCTAAGGTAAAGCCCAGTACGTTACCAATCCATGGAATAAAAGGTTGTAATTCCAAGTTGGAGGAAAGATGTTGTCCTTGCTGTGTTCAAATTCAGTTATGCAGTTTGGAGGGAAACTGGTCCAGTCCTGTTTCTGCAGCTTGGTAGCTTGGTACTAACTACCTTGTTGCTTGAAGTTAGCCAGTCAAAAGGCAGGCACTCGCGTCTTCTGCCTTAGAAGTTCCTTGTGTTTCTATGTCTGTTTGCTAACAAGACATCCAGAGCAGAGCTGGTTCTGCAGCTTCTGTCTGTAGAGAGAGCTGGGTGAGAAGAGTCAGGAGCTGACCTTTCTCCAGGTCATTAGCAGAGAAGAAAGAGTGGAAAAAGAAAGAACAAAAGGGGGACTTGCTTTTTATCCCGCCTGAATTTCACAAGTACTTGTGAATGAGTCATCATGGCTACAGTAGCCAATAGAATGGCTACTGAGTCCATGGGTGGAGCTACTCAATGGGTGACTCAAGGATCCTGGGAAGCGTAGTTTATTGTCTTTGCCACCATCTTGAATGGTGGGTCCCTACATCCCCCCTTTTTGGTCTTAAGATGTCCATCATCCTTAAGAGCAAGCTAGAGGGTTGAACAGTTCACAGGTCCTTGGAAACAACCTGGGAATGTTCAGTTCCATTCCTCGGGACAACTCGAAAGTCATTAAGTCCATGATTGGAAAAGTTCATTCAAAAGTTCATTCAAATTTTGTAACGTCTGGGCAGTTCATTAACCAACTGGGCATTGGTTAAACTATCTATCTTGACTAAGCAAGAACAGTCCCTAAGTTAGAAATAAAACCAGATAAACAACAACAATAGCACTGTATAAAATACATAACTAGTGTTGCTCTGTTATTTATTGGGTTAGTGAAGAACATGAATGTTCGAGGTAAAGAGGTGTTAAGGTGAGATGCAGAGAGTGTCACCTAAAAATATGAGGACAGGTGTATGACTAGTTCTGTGATGCCATAATGTGGTGTCCTAAGCTAGTGTTTTGCACTAGTGATCTCTAAACAAGATACTACCAAGGAAGTTGGTCCAAGTGTTCTTGTAAAGTTGGACAGTGGTGTCTTGAGTCCTATCAGAATTTAGAGTTTTGCTGTTGCTAACAAACTCAAGTTTGCCCTAGTAACTGCAAAAGAAGACAGGATAATTAAGGCACCGTGGTCTAGCATCTGTCTCACTGTTAGCTATGTGTTAGCTAGTACCGTGGGAAGACAACTCTGGAGCTCTTGTGATTCACTCGTGGCTCAGGGCTGTAACGCTCCAGGTAGCCAGAGGCAGAGAGGCACTCAGAGTAGCTGTCACTGTCTGATAGATTATGTCCATGTTCTGAACCATGGTCAGAGTCTGAACCTTGCTCAGAGATGTTGCGGTCATCGTCAGACCTGTCACACCAATTCTGAGACAGAATTTCAGAGTATGGCTTTCTAACACTTCTGTTGTGTGAATCATTGTAGTCATTTCTGACACTGGGAGGTTGTGACTGTATAAACCTGTGCAAAGCTTTAGAAATAAAAAAATCTACACAGGAGGAAGAAATAAAAAGCTCTACACAGGGGTTCTCCATTGTTGTGCCTGGACTGGAGGGTGACGCTAAACAGGATGTCTAGTACAAAACAAAAACAATGTTGTGGCTATGGTGTTGCTTTGGCAGACACCTTGTAGTGTAGCAGTAGGTACACTAGTCTAACAAACAATGTACTGGCCTACACAATGGGGGTAGCTTCCTGTTGAGGAGAGGTAACTACAGCACCAACTAGTGTCTCTAGTGGGCATAAAACTAAAGGGCCAGTAAAGTAAACACAGGTTTACAAAAGAAAGTTTGCTTACACACTTACAACATACACTAACTGAGATGCATGGCAGTAACAGTTGTGATGATGTCTCTTAAAAGTTACTCAAACTGGAATTTTACTCACTCAGGCTGGAATGCGTAGCAGTAACAGCCAGGTACAAGCTCTCTATGTTACACAGGGCCGGTGGCACGCTGTGTCATTAAAGGAACACTTAGATTAACAGCAAATTGACAACTTGACTAGTTTGCATTGAATACGTGGTATTCAAATGCTGAACCAAAATTCTTTCAAGTTCTACAGAGTAGGTTAACTTGAATTAGCAGCAACAGCAAAAAGTAACACTATGAAGGCTTAAAGTGTTAATAATCAAAGTCTCTCAAATCACTATTCTCACCACAATGTACTTGTTTATAAGTACAACTGGACGTCTACTCCTCTGGAAGACTAATGTAAACACTTTTGGTTTGTCTAGAAGTGGAATCAAAATTTTCGGTTTTGACCAAAAAATTATGCTGAAAATTAATATTGCACAATTATGAATAATTTGCCAACAATACTATGCCTCACACGGGCCACCATAATGTAGGGGACTCAGATAGGAGCTGGTCTAGTTATTAGAAAATATTAAAGATAATTATCAATATTAATAAAATGTATTTCTAGTTTCTAGAAAAGCTCTATACAAATAAAATGTATTATTATTATTTAATATTACTAAATTATCAATATATATTAATAATAACAGGGCACCAAATTATATCGGTACTTACGCTCAAAAGACATTAACATAGCTATCAAAAGTAATTAATAATTATCAAAATAATTATTAATTATATTGAATAATTTGATTTAATGTATATTAATGATACACATATACACATATATATACATATATACACACATATATATATATACATATCTATATACAATATAAA
>CAKAOJ020002646.1:0-10190 GCA_916701645.2 Sebastolobus alascanus | reverse complement strand
GAAGGAATTGAGCTAAGAATGAAGATTTGATGCTTGGAGGAAAATTCTTATGTAAAATAATGAACGCTAGTTTTGCGTTGAATTGTGCTAATAATGAAGATTTGATACTTGCAAGCCAATTATTAGGTACAAATCTATGAAACCATATATTCTCTTTCATATTCATCCTGTTTTGAAGGTTTTCAATGCAATAGATCTTTTTCTGTTAAGAAATTAAAAGTTTTTCTTATTAATCCACTTTTGTGTGTATCTTGATGAGATATGCGTTTCTAAGTGTTTTTGGAAGAAAAACACAGTTTAAGCAAGTTTAGTGATGGACGCTAAGAGTTTTGCGTTGAATTGAGCTAATAATGAAGATTTGATACTTGCAGGCCAATTATTAGGTACAAATCTATGAAACCATATATTCTCTTTCGTATTCATCCTGTTTTGGATGTTTCCAATGCAAGAGATGTTTTTCTGCGATGAACTTGCATCTTTTTCAAAATAATCCACTTTTGAGTATTTCTTGAGGAGAAATGCGTTTCTGAGTGTTTTTGGAAGAAAAAGACAGTTTAAGCAAGTTTAGTGATGGACGCTAGAGTTTTGCGAGAAATTGAGCTAAGAATGAAGATTTGATGCTTGGAGGCCAATTTTTGTATAAAAATGTTCATAAACTAGGTTCCATTTCATATTCATCCTGTTTTGGATGTTTCCAATGCAAAAGATGTGTTTCTGCGATGAACTTGCATCTTTTTCACAATAATCCACTTTTGAGTGTTTCTTGAGGAGAAATGAGTTTCTGAGTGTTTCTGGAAGAAAAAGACAGTTTAAGCAAGTTTAGTGATAGACGCTAGAGTTTTGCGAGGAATTGAGCTAAGAATGAAGATTTGATGCTTGGAGGAAAATTCTTATGTAAAATAATGAACGCTAGTTTTGCGTTGAATTGTGCTAATAATGAAGATTTGATACTTGCAAGCCAATTATTAGGTACAAATCTATGAAACCATATATTCTCTTTCATATTCATCCTGTTTTGAAGGTTTTCAATGCAATAGATCTTTTTCTGTTAAGAAATTAAAAGTTTTTCTTATTAATCCACTTTTGTGTGTATCTTGATGAGATATGCGTTTCTAAGTGTTTTTGGAAGAAAAACACAGTTTAAGCAAGTTTAGTGATGGACGCTAAGAGTTTTGCGTTGAATTGAGCTAATAATGAAGATTTGATACTTGCAGGCCAATTATTAGGTACAAATCTATGAAACCATATATTCTCTTTCGTATTCATCCTGTTTTGGATGTTTCCAATGCAAGAGATGTTTTTCTGCGATGAACTTGCATCTTTTTCAAAATAATCCACTTTTGAGTATTTCTTGAGGAGAAATGCGTTTCTGAGTGTTTTTGGAAGAAAAAGACAGTTTAAGCAAGTTTAGTGATGGACGCTAGAGTTTTGCGAGAAATTGAGCTAAGAATGAAGATTTGATGCTTGGAGGCCAATTTTTGTATAAAAATGTTCATAAACTAGGTTCCATTTCATATTCATCCTGTTTTGGATGTTTCCAATGCAAAAGATGTGTTTCCGCAATGAACTTGCATCTTTTTCACAATAATCCACTTTTGAGTGTTTCTTGAGGAGAAATGCATTTCTGAGTGTTTCTGGAAGAAAAAGACAGTTTAAGTAAGTTTAGTGATGGACGCTAGAGTTTTGCCAGGAATTGAGCTAAGAATGAAGATTTTATGCTTTGAGGCCAATTCTTGTGTAAAATGTGTATATACTAGGTTCCCTTTCATATTTATCCTGTTTTGGATGTTTCCAATGCAACATTTGTGTTTATGTGATGAACTTGCATCTTTTTCACAATAATCCACTTTTGAGTGTTTCCAATGCAACATTTGTGTTTATGCGATGAACTTGCATCTTTTTCACAATAATCCACTTTTGAGTGTTTCCAATGCAACATTTGTGTTTATGCGATGAACTTACATCTTTTTCACAATAATCCACTTTTGAGTGTTTCTTGAGGAGAAATGCGTTTCTGAGTGTTTTTGGAAGAAAAATACAGTTTAAGCAAGTTTAGTGATGAACGCTTGAGTTTTGCCAGGAATTGAGCTAATAATGAAGATTTGATACTTGCAGTCCAATTATTATGTAAAATTATAGAAAGCTATATTCTCCTTCATATTCATCCTGTTTTGGATGTTTCCAATGCAAGAGATGTGTTTCTCTTTCCTTTTTTTTTTTTAAAAAATTTTTTTGTTTATCTTTTTAAATTCCCCCTTTTTTTTTTTTGGGAAAAAAATTTTTGGTTTTAAAAAAAACCCTTTTTAAGATTTTTTGAGGAAAAATTTTAAAATTTTGGAAGAAAAATTTAAAAAATTTAGGCCAAATTTTTTTAAAAATTTTTAAATGGTTTATCGGGGTTTTTTAAAAAAAAATGTTTTTCAAAAATTTTTTAATTTTTTAAAATTTTTTTAGTTTTTTGGGGAAAAAAACCTTTTTTAAAAAAACTTTAAATTTTGGAAAAAAATTTTGGGGTTTGGAAAAAAAATTTGAGGTTTTTGGGGAAAAAGTTTTAAAATTTTTTAATTTTTTTTATTTTTTTTCAAAAAAATTTTTTAATTAATTTTTTTTTAACCCCTTTTGGGTTTCCCAAGAACTTTTGTTTTTGGGAAAGACTTTTTAAAAAATATTTTGAGTGTTTTCCAAAAATTTTTTTTTAGGAAAATTATTTTTTTCCAATTTTTATTTTAAAAAATTTTTTTTAATGTTTTTTTTAAAAAAATTTTTTTTGTTAAAATTTTTTTTTTGAAAAAATTTGTTTATATATTATTTTTAAATTTTTTTTTTTTTTGGGTTTTTTTTAAATAAAAATTTTTCCCATTTCCTTTTATTTTCTTTGGGGGGAAAGGGTTTTGATTTTTTAAAAAAAAATTTCTTTAGTGTGGTAAGTTTTGAGGTTTTGAAAAAAAAAATTTTTTTTGAAAATTTAGAAAAAATTTTAAGTTTTGGTTTTTCAAAAAAAGTTTTGTTTTAGAATTTTTTTAAAAAATAACCTTTTTTTTTTTTTTTTTGGGGTTTTAAGAAAAATTTTAAAAATTATTTTTCTAATTTTGGGAAGAAAGATTTTTTAAAAAAAATTTTTTTAAAAAAACCTTTTTTTTTATTGGAAATTTTAAGGGTTTTGAAGAAAATTTTGGGAATTTTTTAAATAAATTTTTCAAAATTTTAAAATTTTTTATTTTTTTTTTAAAAATTAAAATTTTCCCCTTTATTTTTTTTAAAATTCCCTTTAATTTTTGGGAAGAAAAATTTTTTTTAAAAAAATTTTTGGGTTTTTGGGGAGAAGTTTTGGTTGGAGAAAAGAAAAGAAAAACATTTTTTAATTTCCGGTTTTTTAATTTTTTGGGTTTTCCAATTTTGGGTTTTTTAAATTTTTTTTTTAAATTTTTTGGGGGAATGAAAATTTGTTTTTTGGGAAAAAAAAGCATTTTTTAAAAAATTTTTTTTAGTTTTCCAATGAAAATTTTTTGGTTTATGCTAAACCAATTTTTTAAATTATTTTAGGTTTTTTTTTTTTTTTTTTGGGGAAAACATTTTTTTTTAAATTTATTTTTTAAAATTTTTTTTTTAAAAAAAGGTTTAGAATTTTTTTAAATTTTTAAAAAAATTTGGTTTTTAATAAAGGGTTTTTGGAGAAAAATTTTTTTAAAATAATCTTTTTTAAAAACCCTTTTTGATTTTTTTAAGAAAAATTTTTCTTTTTTAAAAAAATTTTTGGGGTTTTTTGGGGAGAAAATTTTGGGTTTTGGGGAAAAAAAATTTAAAAATTTTTTTTTACCAATTTTTAAAATTTTAAAAGGTTTTTTTTCCTTTTTTTTAAAATTTTTATGTTTTTTTAAAACCCCTTTTGATTTTAAAACATTTGTGTTTAGGATGAACTTGATTTTCCAAAAATTTTTGATTTTTTAATGAAATTTTTGTTTAGCATCTTGTTTTTTAAAAAATCCCTTTTTTTTTCCGGGGTTTTGTTTCTGTTTTTTTTTAAAAAACTTTATTTTTTAAATTTGGTTTTAAAAATTTTTAAAAAAAAAATTTTTGAAAAATTTTTTAAAAATTATTTTTTTTAAAAATTTTTTTTGGTTTTCTAAATTTTTTAAAATTTTTATTTTCAAAAAACCCCCTTTTGATTTTTTTAAGAAAATTTTTTGAAATTTTTAAAAAAATTTTTTAGGTTTTGATAAAAATTTTTTTGGGGTTTAAAAAAGAAAATTTAAAGAATTTTTTAAAAACCGGTTTTGGGTTTCAAAAAAAGATTTGTTTTGGAGAATTTTTAAAATTTTAAAAATTTTCTTTTAATTTTTAAATTTTTAAAAAAGCTTTTTGAAAAATAAATTTTTTTTTTTTTTGGGTTTGAATTTTATGTTTTAATTTTTTAAAAAAAAAAATTTTTCAAAATTTTTAAATTTTTTTATTTGAAAATTTTTTCCCAATTTTTAAAAAAACTTTTTTTTTTCCCTTTTGGGTTTTAATCTTTTTTTTTAAAAAAATTTTTTCTTTATAAACTTTTTTTTAAATATCCTTTTAATTTTTTGAAAAAAAATTTTTCAAATTTGTTTTTAAAAAAATTTTAAATTTATTGGGGAAAATTTTCGGAAATTTTTGGAAAAAAAGGGAAAACCTTTTTGTATATTTTTTAAAATTATAAAAAGGTTTTTTTTAAAAAATTTTTTTAAAATTTTTTTTTCTAAAACTTTTGATTTTTTTAAGAAAAGATTTTTTCGAAAAATTTTTTTTTAAAAAATTTTAAAATTGAGTTAAAGAATGTTTTGAGGTTTTGGGGAAAAAAAGTTTAATAGGTTTTTATTTTTACCTTTTTTGGGAGTTTCCAAGAAAAATTTTGTTTAAGAATTCTTTTTTAAATAATATTTTTGGGTTTTTTAAAATTTTTTTTTGGGAAAACTTTTTAAATTTATATTTGATTTTTTTAAAAATTTTTGGGGTTTTAAAAAAATTTTTTTAAATTTTTAAAATTTTTTTCCTTTTAAATTTTATTTTTTAATCCTTTTGTTTTTTGGAAATTAATTTTTAAAAATTTTTTTGGTGTTTCCAATGCAAAATGGTTTTTGATAATTTTTTAAAAAAACCCTTTTTTTTTCTTAAAAAGTTTTGATTTTTTAAAAAAAAAGTTTGCAATTTATTAATTTTTGAGGTTTTTAAAATAAAGATTTGATTTTGGGGTTTTAGAAAAAAATAAGCATTTTTTAATTTTTTTGGATTTTAATAAGGGGTTTTTTAAAAAATTTCTTTTAAAATAATCCTTTTTTTGTTTTGAAGGTTTAATTAAAGTTTTTTTAAAAATTTTAAAAGGTTTTTTAAAATTTAATTTTTTTTTTTTAAAAGGGGTTTTAATTTTAAGAAAACTTTTTAAAAAAAAATTTTTTTTTTAAAAAATTTTTTTGTTTAAAAAAAAAATTTTTTGGGGTTTTGGAAAACATAAACCCATTATTTTTCAAATTTTTTTTAAATTTTCAATAAAGATTTTTTTGAGAATTTTTTTTTTAAAAAATAATACTTTTTTTTTTTTGGGAAAATCGTTTTGGTTTTTTTAAAAAAAAAAATTTGCAATTTATTATAATTTTGGGTTTTTGAGAAAATGGTTTTTTTGAGGTTTTTGGGAAAAAAAAAATTTTCCTTTTTTTACCTGTTTTGGATTTTCCAAAAAAAGAGTTTTTGATGCTTGACTTTTTAAAAAATCCATTTTGGGGTTTTCTTAAAATCTTTTGATTTTTTAAGAAAAAAAAGTTTAAGAATTTATTCCCTAATTTTGGGTTGAGAAAAAAAAATTTTATGTTTGGAGGAAGTTAAAAGTTATAAATGGCCTTTTATTTTCCTTTTGGGGTTTTTTAATGAAATTTTTTTTGGGAAACTTGTTTTTAAATAATCCCTTTTATTTTCCCGGGGGTTTTGTTTTAAATTTTTTTTAAAAAAATTTTTTTTAAAATTTTTGAGTTTTAAGAAAAATTTTTTTAGGTTTTGTAAATTTTTTTTTCCCCTTTTATTTTTTTGGGAAATGTTTCCTAAGGGGGAAAAAAATTTTTTTTTTTAAAAACCTTTTGATTTTCCAAGAAAGGTTTTTGGATGAACTTGCATCTTTTTAAAAAAAAATTTTTATTTTCTTATAAAATTTTTTGATTTTTTTAAGAAAAAAAGTTTGCAATTTTTAAAAACCCTTTGAGTTTTCGGGAATTGAGAAAATAAAGTTTGATTTTTAAAAAAAATTTAAAAAAAATATCCTTTTTCGGGTTGGGTTTTTAAAATGAAGATTTGTCGGGGAAAATTTTTTTAAAAAAAAAACCTTTTTTTTTTAATTTTTTTTTGGGTTTTAAAAAAATTTTTTTCTTTTAGAAAAAATTTTTTTTAATTTTTTTTTGGGTTTTATGTAGGTTTTTTTTTTAAAAAAAAATTTTTTCTTTTTTTTGGGAAAATTTTGGGAAGGCAATTTTGGAAAAATTTAAACAATTTTTTAAATTTTTCCCTTTTAATTTTAATAAATTTTTTTTTAAAAAATTTTTTAAAATCCATTTTAATACCTTTTGGTTTTTTTAAAAAAAATTTTGTTTTGGGAAAAAAAGTTTTTTTAAAAAATTTTTTTTGGGGGAAAAAAATTTTTTTTTTTAAAAGAAAAACGGAAAAATTTTATTGGTTTTTCCAAAAGTTGTTTCCTAAACCTTTTTTTTAAAATTTAATTTTGGGTTTTTTAAAAATCCCTTTTGGTGTTTAAGAACATTTGTGTTTTGTGAACTTGATTTTTTAAAAAATTTTTTTTTTAATGAAATTTTTTTAAATTTTTTAAATTTTTTAAATAACCCATTTTTTTGTTTTAAATTTTTTAGGATAATTATTTTTAAATTCCCCCGGGTTTTTTAAAGAAATTTTTTTTTTTGGAAAAAAAAAATTTTTTAAAAAAAACCTTTTTTTTTAAATAAATTTTTTGGGGCCAATTTTTTTTTAAAAAATTTGTTTTTTAAAATTTTTGATTTTTTTAAGAAAAATTTGTTTTTGGAAAAAATTTTTAAAAATTTTTATTTTTTTGGGGATTTTGATTTTTTTAAAAAAAGGGTTTTTAAATGTTTTTTTTTTCTTTTTTTAAATTTTGGGAAAAGGGTTTTTTAAAATTTTTTAAAAAAAATTTTTTTTCTAAAATTGTTTGGGTTTTCCCAAAACTTTTTGGTTTTTTGATGAACTTGATTTTTTCCAAAATATTTTTGATTTTTTAAAATTTTTTGGGTTTTTGGGGGAAAAAAATTTTTTAAAATTTTTAATGTTTTGGGGGAAAAATGCTTTTTTTGGAAAAATTCCCTTTTTTAAAAAATTTGATTTTCCTAAATTTTTTTTAAAAAATTTTAATCCTTTTTAAAAATTTATTTTTAAAAATCTTTTTTGGGTGTTTAAAACATTTGTGTTTCTGCGATGAACTTGCATCTTTTTCACAATAATCCACTTTTGAGTGTTTCCAATGCAACATTTGTGTTTATGCGATGAACTTGCATCTTTTTCACAATAATCCACTTTTGAGTGTTTCCAATGCAACATTTGTGTTTATGCGATGAACTTACATCTTTTTCACAATAATCCACTTTTGAGTGTTTCTTGAGGAGAAATGCGTTTCTGAGTGTTTTTGGAAGAAAAATACAGTTTAAGCAAGTTTAGTGATGAACGCTTGAGTTTTGCCAGGAATTGAGCTAATAATGAAGATTTGATACTTGCAGTCCAATTATTATGTAAAATTATAGAAAGCTATATTCTCCTTCATATTCATCCTGTTTTGGATGTTTCCAATGCAAGAGATGTGTTTCTGCGATGAACTTGCATCTTTTTCAAAATAATCCTCTTTTGAGTGTTTCTTGATGAGAAATGAGTTTCTGAGTGTTTCTGGAAGAAAAAGACAGTTTAAGCAAGTTTAGTGATAGACGCTAGAGTTTTGCGAGGAATTGAGCTAAGAATGAAGATTTGATGCTTGGAGGAAAATTCTTATGTAAAATAATGAACGCTAGTTTTGCGTTGAATTGTGCTAATAATGAAGATTTGATACTTGCAAGCCAATTATTAGGTACAAATCTATGAAACCATATATTCTCTTTCATATTCATCCTGTTTTGAAGGTTTTCAATGCAATAGATCTTTTTCTGTTAAGAAATTAAAAGTTTTTCTTATTAATCCACTTTTGTGTGTATCTTGATGAGATATGCGTTTCTAAGTGTTTTTGGAAGAAAAAGACAGTTTAAGCAAGTTTAGTGATGGACGCTAAGAGTTTTGCGTTGAATTGAGCTAATAATGAAGATTTGATACTTGCAGGCCAATTATTAGGTACAAATCTATGAAACCATATATTCTCTTTCGTATTCATCCTGTTTTGGATGTTTCCAATGCAAGAGATGTTTTTCTGCGATGAACTTGCATCTTTTTCAAAATAATCCACTTTTGAGTATTTCTTGAGGAGAAATGCGTTTCTGAGTGTTTTTGGAAGAAAAAGACAGTTTAAGCAAGTTTAGTGATGGACGCTAGAGTTTTGCGAGAAATTGAGCTAAGAATGAAGATTTGATGCTTGGAGGCCAATTTTTGTATAAAAATGTTCATAAACTAGGTTCCATTTCATATTCATCCTGTTTTGGATGTTTCCAATGCAAAAGATGTGTTTCCGCAATGAACTTGCATCTTTTTCACAATAATCCACTTTTGAGTGTTTCTTGAGGAGAAATGCATTTCTGAGTGTTTCTGGAAGAAAAAGACAGTTTAAGTAAGTTTAGTGATGGACGCTAGAGTTTTGCCAGGAATTGAGCTAAGAATGAAGATTTTATGCTTTGAGGCCAATTCTTGTGTAAAATGTGTATATACTAGGTTCCCTTTCATATTTATCCTGTTTTGGATGTTTCCAATGCAACATTTGTGTTTATGTGATGAACTTGCATCTTTTTCACAATAATCCACTTTTGAGTGTTTCCAATGCAACATTTGTGTTTATGCGATGAACTTGCATCTTTTTCACAATAATCCACTTTTGAGTGTTTCCAATGCAACATTTGTGTTTATGCGATGAACTTACATCTTTTTCACAATAATCCACTTTTGAGTGTTTCTTGAGGAGAAATGCGTTTCTGAGTGTTTTTGGAAGAAAAATACAGTTTAAGCAAGTTTAGTGATGAACGCTTGAGTTTTGCCAGGAATTGAGCTAATAATGAAGATTTGATACTTGCAGTCCAATTATTATGTAAAATTATAGAAAGCTATATTCTCCTTCATATTCATCCTGTTTTGGATGTTTCCAATGCAAGAGATGTGTTTCTGCGATGAACTTGCATCTTTTTCAAAATAATCCTCTTTTGAGTGTTTCTTGATGAGAAATGAGTTTCTGAGTGTTTCTGGAAGAAAAAGACAGTTTAAGCAAGTTTAGTGATAGACGCTAGAGTTTTGCGAGGAATTGAGCTAAGAATGAAGATTTGATGCTTGGAGGAAAATTCTTATGTAAAATAATGAACGCTAGTTTTGCGTTGAATTGTGCTAATAATGAAGATTTGATACTTGCAAGCCAATTATTAGGTACAAATCTATGAAACCATATATTCTCTTTCATATTCATCCTGTTTTGAAGGTTTTCAATGCAATAGATCTTTTTCTGTTAAGAAATTAAAAGTTTTTCTTATTAATCCACTTTTGTGTGTATCTTGATGAGATATGCGTTTCTAAGTGTTTTTGGAAGAAAAACACAGTTTAAGCAAGTTTAGTGATGGACGCTAAGAGTTTTGCGTTGAATTGAGCTAATAATGAAGATTTGATACTTGCAGGCCAATTATTAGGTACAAATCTATGAAACCATATATTCTCTTTCGTATTCATCCTGTTTTGGATGTTTCCAATGCAAGAGATGTTTTTCTGCGATGAACTTGCATCTTTTTCAAAATAATCCACTTTTGAGTATTTCTTGAGGAGAAATGCGTTTCTGAGTGTTTTTGGAAGAAAAAGACAGTTTAAGCAAGTTTAGTGATGGACGCTAGAGTTTTGCGAGAAATGGTGATGTTTTTGGAAGAAAAATTTAAAAAATTTTAAAAACCCTAGGTTTTCAAATTATAAATGGTTTTATGTTTAGGCAAATTTTTGAAAATTTCATCTTTTTCCATTCATTTAATTTTTTGGGAGAATGAAAAAGATTTTTG
>CAKAOJ020002645.1:0-10142 GCA_916701645.2 Sebastolobus alascanus | reverse complement strand
TTTTCACACTTTTTTCGACTTTTTTTCTTGATTTTTTCACTTTTTTTCTCATTTTTTTTTTTTACTTTTTTACTCGGACAATTTTTTACTCAGACATTTTTCAGACTTTTTCACTCAGACATTTTTCAGATTTTTTTTTACTCTGAGATTTTTCCAGACTTTTTTTACTCAGACTTTTTCAGACTTCTTTTTTTATCTTTTTACTCGGACATTTTTCAAAACTTTTTTACTCAGACATTTTTCAGACTTCATTATTTTTATACTTTTTTACTCGGACATTTTTCGGGCTTCTTTTTTTTTTACTTTTTCACTCAGACATTTTTCAGACTTCATTATTTTTCAGACTTTTTTTACTCAGACATTTTTCAGACTTCTTTTTTTTTTACTTTTTCACTCAGACATTTTTCAGACTTTTTTACTCGACATTTTTCAAAATTTTATTACTCGGACATTTTTCAGACATTTTTTTTTTTTCCTTTTTCACTCAAAACATTTTTCAGACTTTTTCACTCAGACATTTTTCAGACTTTTTTACTCTGAGATTTTTCCAGACATTTTTACTCAGACATTTTTCAGACTTCCCTTTTTTTATGCTTTTGTACTCGGACATTTTTCACACTTTTTTACTCAGACATTTTTTTTTAGACTTTTTTACTCAGACATTTTTCAGACTTTTTTACTCAGACATTTTTCAGACATTTTTACTCTGACATCTTTTTTTTACTTTTTTACTCAGACATTTTTCAGACTTTTTCACTCAGACATTTTTCAGACTTTTTTACTCGTACTTCTTTTTTTTTACTTTTTTACTCGGACATTTTTCAGACTTTTTTGCTCTGACTTTTTTCAGACTTTTTTTACTCGTACTTTTTTTTTTTTTTTACTTTTTTACTCGGACATTTTTACTCAGACATTTTTCAGACTTTTTATTCTAAATATTTTCACATTTTTTTACTCGTACTTTTTTTTTTTTACTTTTTTACTCAGACATTTTTCAGACTTTTTCACTCAGACATTTTTCAGACTTTTTTTACTCTGACTATTTTCAGACTTTTTCACTCTAGCTTTTTTTTTTTTTTTTTACTTTTTTACTCGGACTTTTTTTACTCAGACATTTTTCAGACTTTTTTACTCTGACATTTTTCAGACTTTTTCACTCAGACATTTTTCAGACTTTTTTTACTCTGACTTTTTTCAGACTTTTTTTACTCGGACATTTTTACTCAGATATTTTTCAAAAATCTTTTTTATAACTTTTTTTACTCAGACATTTTTCAGACTTTTTCACTCAGACTTTTTTCAGACTTTTTCACTCAGACATTTTTCAGACTTTTTTGACTCGGAGATTTTTCCAGACATTTTTACTCCGACATCTTTTTTTTTACTTTTTTTACTCAGACTTTTTTCAGATTTTTTTTTACTCGTACTTCTTTTTTTTTGACTTTTTTTACTCAGACATTTTTCACACTTTTTTTACTCGGACTTCTTTTTTTTTTACTGTTTTACTCAGACATTTTTCAGACTTTTTTACTCAGACATTTTTCACACTTTTTCACTCAGACATTTTTCAGACTTTTATTACTCGGACATTTTTCAAAATTCTTTTTTTTTACTTTTTAATCAGACACTTTTCAGATTTTTTTTTATCAGAGATTTTTCCAGACATTTTTACTCAGACATTTTTCAGACTTTTTCACTTAGACATTTTTCAGACTTTTTTTACTCTGACTATTTTCACACTTTTTTACTCGTACTTCTTTTTTTTTTACTTTTTTACTCGGACATTTTTACTCAGACTTTTTTCAGACTTTTTCACTCAGACATTTTCAGACTTTTTTTACTCTGAATTTTTCCAGACATTTTTACTCAGACATTTTTCAGACTTTTTTTTTTATGCTTTTGTACTCGGACTTTTTTCACACTTTTTTACTCAGACATTTTTCAGACTTCATTTTTTTTATACTTTTTTACTCGGACTTTTTTCAGGCTTTTTTTTTTTTTACTTTTTCACTCAGACATTTTTCAGACTTCATTATTTTTCAGACTTTTATTACTCAGACTTTTTTCAGACTTCTTTTTTTTTTACTTTTTCCTCAGACATTTTTCAGATTTTTTTTACTGGGACATTTTTCAGAATTTTTTACTCGGACATTTTTCAGACTTTTTTTTTTTTTCCTTTTTCACTCAGACATTTTTCAGACTTTTTTCACTCAGACATTTTTCAGACTTTTTTAACTCTGAGATTTTTCCAGACATTTTTACTCAGACATTTTTCAGACTTTTTTTTTTATGCTTTTGTACTGGGACATTTTTCAACACTTTTTTACTCAGACATTTTTTAGACTTTTTTACTCAGACATTTTTCAGACTTTTTTACTCAGACATTTTTCAGACATTTTTACTCTGACATCTTTTTTTACTTTTTTTACTCAGACATTTTTCAGACTTTTTCACTCAGACATTTTTCAGACATTTTTTACTCGTACTTCTTTTTTTTTTTACTTTTTTACTCGGACTTTTTTCAGACTTTTTTTCCCTCTGACTTTTTTCAGACTTTTTTACTCGTACTTCTTTTTTTTTTACTTTTTTACTCAGACATTTTTCAGACTTTTTCACTCAGACATTTTCAGACTTTTTTACTCTGACTATTTTCAAAACATTTTTCACTCTAGCTTCTTTTTTTTTTACTTTTTTACTCGGACATTTTTACTCAGACATTTTTCAGACTTTTTTACTCAGACATTTTTCAGACTTTTTCACTCAGACATTTTTCAGACTTTTTTACTCTGACTTTTTTCAGACTTTTTTTACTCGGACATTTTTACTCAGATATTTTTCAGAAATCTTTTTTTTATACTTTTTTTACTCAGACATTTTTCAGACTTTTTCACTCAGACATTTTTCAGACTTTTTCACTCAGACATTTTTCAGACTTTTTTGACTCGGAGATTTTTCCAGACATTTTTACTCCGACATCTTTTTTTTTTACTTTTTTTACTCAGACTTTTTTCAGACTTTTTTTACTCGTACTTCTTTTTTTTTGACTTTTTTACTCAGACATTTTTCACACTTTTTTTACTGGGACTTCTTTTTTTTTTTTACTGTTTTACTCAGACATTTTTCAGCTTTTTTACTCAGACATTTTTCACACTTTTTCACTTAGACATTTTTCAGACTTTTTTACTCTGACTATTTTCACACTTTTTTACTCGTACTTCTTTTTTTTTACTTTTTTACTCGGACATTTTTACTCAGACATTTTTCAGACTTTTTCACTCAGACATTTTTCAGACTTTTTTTACTCTGAGATTTTTCCAGACATTTTTACTCAGACATTTTTCAGACTTTTTTTTTTATGCTTTTGTACTCGGACATTTTTCACACTTTTTTTACTCGGGACATTTTTCAGACTTCATTATTTTTATACTTTTTTACTCGGACATTTTTCAGGCTTCTTTTTTTTTTACTTTTTCACTCAGACATTTTTCAGACTTCATTATTTTTCAGACTTTTATTACTCAGACATTTTTCAGACTTCTTTTTTTTTTACTTTTTCACTCAGACATTTTTCAGACTTTTTTTACTCGGACTTTTTTCAGAATTTTATTACTCGGACATTTTTCAGACATTTTTTTTTTTTTCCTTTTTCACTCAGACATTTTTCAGACTTTTTCACTCAGACATTTTTCAGACTTTTTTTACTCTGAGATTTTTCCAGACATTTTTACTCAGACATTTTTCAGACTTCTTTTTTTATGCTTTTGTACTCGGACATTTTTCACACTTTTTTACTCAGACATTTTTTTTAGACTTTTTTACTCAGACATTTTTCAGACTTTTTTACTCAGACATTTTTCAGACATTTTTACTCTGACATCTTTTTTTTTATTTTTTTTACTCAGACATTTTTCAGACTTTTTCACTCAGACATTTTTCAGACATTTTTTACTCGTACTTCTTTTTTTTTTTATTTTTTTTACTCGGACTTTTTTTCAGACTTTTTTTGCTCTGACTTTTTTCAGACTTTTTTTACTCGTACTTCTTTTTTTTTTACTTTCTTACTCGGACATTTTTACTCAGACATTTTTCAGACTTTTTTTATTCTGACTATTTTCACACTTTTTTACTCGTACTTCTTTTTTTTTTACTTTTTTACTCAGACATTTTTCAGACTTTTTCACTCAGACATTTTTCAGACTTTTTTTACTCTGACTATTTTCACACTTTTTCACTCTAGCTTCTTTTTTTTTTACTTTTTTACTGGGACATTTTTACTCAGACATTTTTCAGACTTTTTACTCTGACATTTTTCAGACTTTTTCACTCAGACATTTTTCAGACTTTTTTTACTCTGACTTTTTTCACACTTTTTTTACTCGGACATTTTTACTCAGATATTTTTCAGAAATCTTTTTTTTATACTTTTTTTACTCAGACATTTTTCAGACTTTTTCACTCAGACATTTTTCAGACTTTTTCACTCAGACTTTTTTTCAGATTTTTTTTACTCGGAGATTTTTCCAGACATTTTTACTCCGACATCTTTTTTTTTTACTTTTTTTACTCAGACTTTTTTCAGACTTTTTTTACTCGTACTTCTTTTTTTTTGACTTTTTTACTCAGACATTTTTCACACTTTTTTTACTCGGACTTTTTTTTTTTTTACTGTTTTACTCAGACATTTTTCAGACTTTTTTACTCAGACATTTTTCACACTTTTTCACTCAGACATTTTTCAGACTTTTATTACTCGGACATTTTTCAGAATTCTTTTTTTTTTACTTTTTTAATCAGACACTTTTCAGATTTTTTTTACTCAGAGATTTTTCCAGACATTTTTACTCAGACATTTTTCAGACTTTTTCACTTAGACATTTTTCAGACTTTTTTTACTCTGACTATTTTCACACTTTTTTACTCGTACTTCTTTTTTTTTTACTTTTTTACTGGGACATAGTGGATATTTTTCCAGACATTTTCACTCAGACATTTTTCAGACTTTTTTTACTCTGACATCTTTTTTTTTTACTTTTTTTACTCAGACATTTTTCAGACTTTTTCACTCAGACATTTTTCAGACTTTTTTTAATCTGACTTTTTTCAGACTTTTTTTACTCGTACTTCTTTTTTTTTTACTTTTTTACTCAGACATTTTTCAGATTTTTTTACTCAGACATTTTTCAGACTTCTTTTTTTTTTATTTTTTACTCTGACTTTTTTCACACTTTTTTACTCTGACTTTTTCACACTTTTTTTACTTGTACTTCTTTTTTTTTTACTTTTTTACTCAGACATTTTTCAGATTTTTTTACTCAGACATTTTTCAGACTTCTTTTTTTTTTATTTTTTACTCTGACTTTTTTCACACTTTTTTACTCTGACTTTTTCACACTTTTTTTACTTGTACTTCTTTTTTTTTTACTTTTTTACTCGGACATTTTTCAGACTTTTTTTACTCAGACATTTTTCAGACTTCTTTTTTTTTTATTTTTTACTCGGACATTTTTCAGACTTTTTTTACTCTGACTTTTTTCACACTTTTTTTTACTCAGATTTCTTTTTTTTTTACTTTTTTACTCAGACATTTTTCAGTCTTTTTCACTCATACATTTTTCACACTTTTTTTACTCAGAGATTTTTCCAGATATTTTACTCAGATATTTTTCAGGCATTTTTCAGACTTTTATTACTCAGACATTTTTTTGACTTTTTTTACTCTGACTTTTTTCACACTTTTTTTAACACTTTTTTTTCTAAATTTTTTTTTTTTTGACTTTTTTACTCAGACATTTTTCAGACTTTTTCATTCAGACATTTTTCAGACTTTTTTTACTCTGACTTTTTTCACACTTTTTTACTCGTACTTCTTTTTTTTTTACTTTTTTACTGAGACATTTTTCAAGCATTTTTCAGACTTTTATTACTCAGACATTTTTCAGACTTCTTTTTTCACACTTTTTTACTCGGACATTTTTTTTAGACTTTTTTACTCTGACTTTTTCACACTTTTTTTAGTCGGATATTTTTCCAGACATTTTCACTCAGACATTTTTCAGACTTTTTTTACTCTGACATCTTTTTTTTTTACTTTTTTACTCGGACATTTTTCAGACACTGATCCATCATGATCTCACTCATCACTCTGATCCATCATGATCTCACTCATCACTCTGATCCATCATGATCTCACTCATCACACTGATCCATCATGATCTCACTCATCACTCTGATCCATCATGATCTCACTCATCACTCTGATCCATCATGATCTCACTCATCACTCTGATCCATCATGATCTCACTCATCACTGTGATCCATCATGACCTCACTCATCACTCTGATCCATCATGATCTCACTCATCACTCTGATCCATCATGATCTCACTCATCACTCTGATCCATCATGACCTCACTCATCACTCTGATCCATCATGATCTCACTCATCACTCTGATCCATCATGATCTCACTCATCGGTGAGGATATTTGTTGCGGTACGGGTATTACTGTATGTAGCTGTAATACTGATACGATACACAGTTTGCGTTTGTGCGTTGGAATAGTTCTCGCTCTGTTTCCACGAAGAGATGCGTCTCTCATAGAGATCAGATTGTAACTGAGTTAGAGTTGAGGATTCCACGGAGATGTAACATTCTGACATTCTCACTTCAAAGGCACTGGTGACACGTTTTGGAATGTGATGACATGTCAATGCTGACATCACATTCAAAATGTGATGACATCACATGTGATGACATCACATTTTGAAAGTGATGTCAGCACATTCTGAATATGATGTCATCCCATTCTGAATATGATGTCACCCTGCACAGTGTACACTTTTGGTCACATGACTTCTCCAGACTGAAAAACTGTCAAATAAAAGTGCTAAAAGCAGAACTGCCTACAGCCCAACATGACCTATGATATGAAGTTCACTTAGGCCCTTCTTAACAATGTTACAATATGAAATATTACACTTTATTTCCTATTCAAATCCAAACATTCTTATTAAACACAACAATACTTGTATTTTACAGTAAAGGCTTGGTCTTACAGCAGACGACCCTTGACACCACTCAACCAGTCTTTCATGTTACTTCCATCAGGGATCCAGAACCGGATCTAGACACTAAAATGGGAGAGGATGCGGTTTAAGATATTCAGAAAACAATCATCCATGAGGATGGCTTGCCTTGTTATAAGGTGCTATACAAATATTGTTCACGTCATTATTACTGAGGGTCGAGGAACCTTGACTGTGAGGTATTTAATTCATGATATTGGCCAAAGTGTTTCAGCAGCTAACCTTGTTGAGTCGAGATTTTACATTTGATTCATTAGAAAAAAACAAAAATAATGCGGTAAGCACATCTGTTCAGTTTCAAAATGCTGTATTATTGTCATGTCGTCTTACTCGGCATTTAGTCAAATACTGAATACGTTTGACAAAATCTGTTTCAAAACATCGTAAGTGATTTGTCACACTGTTAGGCAACGTCTTGCACTGAAAGAGGACCAGTTGAGGTCAGAGGTCAGATTCTCTCTGCCTGTCCTGTCCACCAACCAAAACCTGCTGAGCAGCAGTTCACAGCTTCACAGCAACAAAGTGCTGAAGCTTGGCGAGGAAATTGTCTGTACCGTGGGTGAACATATTTCCCGGGTACTGAACATCGGCTGATCCTCCAGCCTTGTTTTTATAGTTAATAATCAGATTTATGACCAGAGAAAGTCATTCATTAAATCCTTAAGAGAGCTTTATAATATCCTGAACGCACTCATTTTGATGTTAAACCTTATTTGTAGGCAGAACCTGGAGCTTACACACATGCGCTTGATGATACTGGCTTACAGTAGAGCCTGGTAGAGTGCATTAGCGCTCTACTGCACCCCGTGGTCTTTTCCATGTGGTGTTGCAAAATGTAATGAAATACCTCTGAGCAAAATGACATTGGCTTGTACAGAATCAGGATGTGCCTCTCCTACCTTGAGGCTCCTATGATTTCAGGTGATATTGTGCTTTTGGTGCATATTCTCAAACAAGAAGACAGTGGTGGATTTTTTGAAGAAACCAAATAATATAAAAGTTTATTTAGGAGGAGGATGCAAGAAAGGGATTCATGGTTATTTATTTATTTGACATATTGTACTATGACTTTTATTTATTTATTTGACATATTGTACTATGACTTTTATTTATTTATTTGACATATTGTACTATAACTTTTATTTATTTATTTGACACACTATACTATGACTTTTATTTATTTATTTGACATACTATTCTATGACTTAATAATTTATTTGACATAATATACTATGACTTTTATTTATTTATTTGACATACTATACTATGACTTTATTTATTTGAAATACTATACTATGACTTTTATTTATTTATTTGACATACTATACTATGACTTTTATTTATTTATTTGACACACTATACTATGACTTTTATTTATTTATTTGACATACTATACTATGACTTTTATTTATTTATTTGACACACTATACTATGACTTTTATTTATTTATTTGACATACTATACTATGACTTTTATTTATTTATTTGACATACTATACTATGACTTTATTTATTTATTTGACATACTATACTATGACTTTTATTTATTTATTTGACATACTATACTATGACTTTTATTTATTTATTTGACACACTATACTATGACTTTTATTTATTTACACTCAAACTAACCTTAGCAAGTTATCTTTATTTAGTTAGCTGTTAGCTAGTTAAAGTGGTCTTTAGCTAACTAGACATATTCATCTGGTTAGCTTTAGCTAACTTAGCCAGTTGGGCTGAACATTTAAAACATATATATATCAAGCTGTGATTTTTCTTACTATATTGTGATTTTAAATAGATTATTTCTATAAATCAATCTCCTGTTTTTCTGCTGATTTGATGGTCTAACGTTACACAGTGTTAGAAAGTACATTTACTCAAGTACTAGATTTTAAGTACTTGAGTATTTTCCTTTCATGCCACTTTATACTTCTACTCCAGAACATTTATACTTCTACTCCAGTACATTTCAGGGGGAGAAGTTGTACTTTTTATTCCATTTATCTGCATTTACGCTCTACATTTATCTGACAGCTTCAGTTAGTTACTTTACAAACATATGAAAATGCACAGCAGAAACGATTAGTCGATTAACTTATTAATCGATTGACTGAAATTAATTGGCAACTATTTTTGATTATGTCATTTTTTAAGCAAAATCATTTCATGTTTCAAGCTTCACAAATGTGACGATTTGCTGCTTTTCCTTTTTTTCGACTTAGTATACTATGACTTTTTTTTCGCAAAATATTTCGACATACTATTATATGACATTTTTTCGAAAAAAATTTCGACATACTATACAATGACGTTTTTTTCTGGAAATGTTACGACATACTGTACTATGACGTTTTTTTCATGAAATTTTACAACTTACTATACTATGACTTTTTTCTCAAAAAATTTCGACATACTATACTATGACTTTTTTTCTTATGAAATTTTTCGACATACTATACTATGACGTTTTTATCAGGAAATTTTACAACTTACTATACTATGACGTTTTTTTCATGAAATTTTTCCACATACTATACTATGACGTTTTTTTAATGAAATTTTTCGACATACTACACTATGACTTTTTTTGGGTAAAAAATTTCGACATACTATACTATTACGTTTTTTTAATGAAATTTTTTGGCAAACTATACTATGACAATTTTTCGCTAAAAATTTCGACATACTATACTATGACGGTATTTTTCATGAAATTTTTCGACATACTATACTATGACGTTTTTTACAGGAAAGTTTTTCGAAATACTATACTATGCCTTTCTTTCGCAAAAAATTTCGACATACTATACTATGACCTTTTTTTCAGGTAATTTTACGACATACTATACTATGACGTTTTTTTTATGTATTTTTTCGACAAACTATACTATTCTTTTTTATTCATGATTTTTTTCGACATACTATACTATGACGTTTTTTTTAATGACATTTTTCGACATATTATACTATGACTTTTTTTTTAGACTTTTTTACTCAGATATTTTTTTAGACTTTTTTACTCAGACATTTTTCTGACTTTTATCGGACATTTT